>JAOEHI010050964.1:0-19697 GCA_025447815.1 Percopsis transmontana | reverse complement strand
TGGATAAGGATTCAAAATTGGATATGAAGATGAAATCTGACGCATAGTTTCAGTGTTAAAACTGATAAAATAATTGCGGTCTGTCGTTCTATATGGGCTGTGGCAATAATTTAAAAAAATAATTGCTCGCTGCAACATATGGAAAAAAGGAACTATGAACTAGTTCATTTTTGGAACTGTGAACTTAGTTTATACTTCCAACATTTTGAACTATGAACTGAACTAGTTAATTTTAAAATGTGTGAACTGAACTTTGAACTAGTTCATGTAGTAAATTAACTTTCCCATCACTGTCCACACATCTGTGCCACCGATAATGTGGAAACAATAAGCTTTGCACATACCCGATATCCTTTCTTCAGATATCCTTTCTTCAGACTTTGACTCCCACAATTAACTTTAGGATCAAGGAAATAGGATAAATATTTATTTTGTAATTATGCTACACTCCGAGAGTTGCCATTTCTTTATATCCACGATTTAAAATTTCCATTGGAGCTAAATAAATCATAACGCAGGGTCAATTTATGGATTTCAGTCCTACCGCTACCGTGTTTTGTTGACTCGCGAGGGATCCTTCCTGAATATGGAAGTTGTGGGGGACAAGTAGTCTACATCCAAAGCGAAATCAATATTAGCTTTCAGCTTTTGTTAACAGAAACGATGTTCAATCACTCCTTATCACAATAAAACATAACATAGCCTATTAGTCATTAATTGGCCTAGGCCTACTCCCGTCTATAGGCAACATTATTCAGCCTGTCACTTAATTATGTCTTTTGACGTTTTCGGACAAATTAAATACTAGTTAGGTTAACCAGAAGGGATAAATATGGAACAATATGCCTAATCAGTCATTTAGATAAACCAAATAAAATTATTTCTTAATAATTTTGCACAACACTACGTAAATAAACAGACATCTTGCTGTTTTTAGGCATTATACATAAAATTGATTCTTACTCAAACATACCAATTTGAAGGAAATAAAGGACCACAATTTATAATGCCATTTTATGTCATTACTTTTCAAGAATCAAATACAAATGCATATTCATACAATTCACTAGTTAAAACCACATATCTATTGCAATAAACATCACCATACAAATTGGAGGAAAGAAACAGACGTTGGCTTTTAAGCTTGGGGATAGTTGAAAACCAACATGTGCACACAAACACTCATGCACGCACGCACACACACACACACACACACACACACAAAGCTTATAATACAGCATAATAAGAAGTGTGATCCTAAAAATAGCACATTAAGAGCTGTGACATTATATGGAGAGGAAGGGGTAACAGCCTTAAAACCACATTTTCTATACAGTTAAGCCAACGTAACAGTATAAATATTCTTCATCCAAAAGTCAGTGCAGTGCCCCCTGCTCAGGCTTGACCTGATCTTGTCCGGTCCACTTTACTCCCGGCCTGTGCTAGACCTGGTCCAACAAATATCTGTTGCCACTTTACACACAAATCATTTTACATCAGTGTTTTCGTTTCCCATTTGCTCTAAAAGGTATGTAAATTGTTTTGCTACCCGGCACCTCAGGAGTCCAGCTGTGAAGTACGTGAGTTAGAGGTTTTTTTCCCCACCAATTAGCCGATATAAAAAAAGAACAAATTTACAAGTGTCCATTTAAAAACCTCTCCCCTGATTTTGCTCAATACAAGTTTTCCAATGCAGTAGCACTACTGGATTCCTCGGAACAGACACATGGCAAAGACCATGGCAAAAAGCTGTGGATAGAAAAAAATATTCTTTATTATTATTTAAAAAGGAGAATACACAATTCATTGCCCAGGTAGTGACAAAGATCTATTACAGCTAAAACCCATTCATTCAAAAGTTCTCTAACACCGCCTCTTACCTACAGATGGCAGTCTTGTAATGCAAAAAAGTAGGCCTTTCAATGAATGCCTCTAGAGACATTAATTTCCTAGTTGGTAGCAAAATCACACTGCCGAATTTACAATGCACCTAACCTTACAGGGCATAAGCAAATGATGATTTGACTAAAATGACAAATCTGACTTCATACCTCAATAGTCAGCACCACAATGGCCAGCGCTCCGGCCACATAGATGTACAGCTCAAAATAGTCGACCACTGCAGAATAACAGCCCTGTGGGCAGACAAAGGTGAGGCAGTCAGCATAAAATCAATATACGCTGGCCGCGACGTAGAGTTAGTGAGATATCGCAGGAGTAGAAACCTCGCGGAAAGGCTGCGAGACTGGCTCCCTAGCCTCTGTGCCTTTTTATTAAGGTGTCTTTGTGTGAACGAGACGCTTCCTCCTGGCTATTCCATATTGTTCCAGAGGCTTGAACAACAACACATGGAGAAGAAAGAAACACCTCTTGCTGGAAACTTTCACAGAGGTTACATTTTACTTTTAAAAAGGTATTCATTACCTTCCTGGCTACTCCAGCAGTTACAAGATAAAGAGAATACTGCCTTTGTGTGTGCGTGTGCAACCGCTAACTACTGGAATTATGCACATCAATATGCATGTTGCTTGCACCTGTCACCTGGTCTTCCTAACAAGTGTCTGCACTGCATAAATTCACACATGCATGCTAACTAAGCTAACACGCGTCGCCTCGCTAGTGGCTCGGCGCTCTATACCACAGGGACCCTGTGACAGTCACAACATGAAAAAGCACTAATCAGCCATGCAGGAGGCGAGTTAAGTCCCTAGATGTCGTCCCTCCACTTCTCGTCTGCTCTAATTAAGCTGACGGGCCAGAGCAGGATAGGGCGGAGAGCGATAGGGAGCCTGAGGGGTCGTGTGTGTGTGTGTGTGTGTGTGTAGGGGGGTTATCGTATATGTCAGTACTCACCCTGGTTTTGCGGTACATCACATCGCCTGATAAGCAAAGCTCCAATAGAGTGACCCCAGAATCTCTGGGGCAGCAGGCTGCCGGCACCTTGGATTCTGTAATCAGGCTGAACAGACTCTCAAAATCTTCCGGGCTGTTCAATCCGCAGCATTCAAACTGAGGAGAGGAGAAGGAAGGGAAAAGTCCCCACTGAGTTCCCGTTTGCGCACTGGTCTGTGGTGAACTGCGCGTGAATCAGCTTAGCATGAACATTGACCTAAAAGGCTGGGGGGGTTTTATCTCTGAAATATAGCGCGAGGTTAACCCCGGTTCTCTGAGACCAGTGTGCGGTATCTTACTGTGTTCATGATGGCGTTCCATGTGGATGTGAAGACGTCGGTTTTGTTGTAGCCCTGATAGTGTCTCTTCAGCTCCTTGGTGAAATATTCCCTGGTCAGCTACAATAGCAACCAGTAAGATTAGTGTCACCACAAAGACTCACATGGGTATCATACGATGGTCGCCGATAGCCGTACGACAGTACGATCGGCTGCAGAGTAAACTTACGTGTTCCCGGAATATAAAGGCCAAGATGGCGGCTGCCAACTCTGCCAGGAAGATGAGAAGTATGAGCATGAAGAACTGCAAAGAGACACAGAAACAGCAATGAGACAGGAGAACAAGAGGAGGGGGGGCAAAATCTCAATCTGGCTACTCCTTGCCTGGATCCACCCCCGTGAATAGCAACCACACCCACATATTCCAGTTGTGCCCTCAATAATAGTGGGAGATTTGGATAACATTTTTCCCCTCGAGCCCCGATAGAATTGTTGAGAAACCACTGATAATGTCATCACAGTATGCAGACAACAACAACACAATTAAAGATGAGCTTCTTTGCGTTTCTTCTGACTGCGTTCCAGCGATGATACTGTAGGTGAATTGGGATAGTTTGTACCGTAATAATGACCTATCTGATCAGTTGTGGCAAGTAGTGACGGGAAATCATCTGGCAGAGAGACAGGGTCAGACCCATAAATCGCTAAACCCCAGAACTGTGATGCCTGGGAT
This sequence comes from Percopsis transmontana, assembly GCA_025447815.1. Classification (NCBI taxonomy): domain Eukaryota; kingdom Metazoa; phylum Chordata; class Actinopteri; order Percopsiformes; family Percopsidae; genus Percopsis; species Percopsis transmontana. Next base: position 15,794 of record JAOEHI010050964.1, on the reverse strand, counting down.
GGAAGCCAGGCTAGGCTTTTCCCTGCTCCACATTAACTATGCATGAGACTCAATGCTTGAAAGGCATACAGGAGGACATTTTGGTTCTTTGGTTTTCCTGGTACGGTGGTCGTCTTATTTCAACCATGACAGTGTTCCAGGACTGGCAGACAGACGCATCACCAATGCCCATGCCAATAAACAACATCAAAAATTCAAAACAGCCAGTTTTCTCCAGCGAGGTTTACTTACAGAGAGCAGCAGACACTTGTTTTCGCGGATGGCTCCACAACAGCCCAGGAATCCCAGCAAGAAGAGCATGCCACCCATTGCCAGGATGATGTAGACGCCGGTGAACAGCAGGGGGTTCGCTGCCAGGATCTCCCTCAAGCCTGTGGGAACCACCAGAACCCAGATACCCACCCCTAGGAGGAAGGACCCCCCCAGCTGAGATCAACACAGAGAATGAGAAAAGACGCGAGAGAGAAGATTAACCACATTTTTATGAATTCATCTTTCCCAAAAAATAACTGTGCTTTTGCCCGTAAAAAACAAAACAAAACAAAAACCTGGTTAAAACCATTCTGGCATACCTCTCTACTCCCCAAATAGCTCTCATCGCTCCCTCTACAGCCACCTACACCTTTGTGGACAGTTGTGTTTCAAAAAGAAATATAACCACTGAATGTACCTTTAAGATGCCACACTTTAATGGAGAGAGTGTGAAAGTGTTGGGTTGAAGAGTGAAAGGCTTTATATATATTATCTACTGATGCTGGGGAAAAGGGGGGGGGGGGTTGCAGATAGCTAGCCCACTTTTGCTAACCCCCACCTGTCAAAGAACCCCAGAACACCACTGCTGGCTCTATCTTTAACCAAACCCTTATCTTCAGCCTCAGCAGGGTGACTCGTGATTAAAAAGAAGGAGCTATAGCGATGGAAGACATAAGCTTTAAACACCCCGACAGTCCTATTCCCATCCTGTCACAGTAGGAGACCTGGGCTCCATTCAATAAATGTCATACAAGTTTAAAGGCAGCGGCTGTGCTGGGGAGAGAGGCGAGGTAGACATTTTTTTTTTTTAAAGCACAATTGACTTCGCATTCGTCACACTAGTGTGAAGCAGTTGCTGTAAAGACCCACAAAGGGGGTGGAAATGATAAACAATGGCTGCCACTGACCTGTTCTAATAGCCAGGTTCGTTCTTTGCACTGCTGATCACATTATTGCGGCAGCCTCAAACAACAGAGTCTGAGGTAAGTGTCTAAAAAGGTTTGGTTCTGCTTAATACAGCAGGAAAACGGGGGGATCCTCCTCACTCCCAACCTCCCATTACCCTGTAGGGTTACTCTAATGGGATTACTCTTGATTGTCAGATCACGACTGATAAAGCCAGGTGCCAGTCACAAACTCCACATGGACGTACCTCAGATGTGTTTCACCACACTGGAATCTAATCAAATGGGGAATGTGATGGAATCAAGATTGCCACCCTCTAATGAAATGCAAATGTGGGGCACGTGACTTCTATCTGTGGACTGACAGCAAATGGAGCGATGGCGAAATAAAGATTTGATTTCTTTTCAAAACAGAGCGTGGGAGTATACTTACAGAAATGAGGAAATTGAAGACGAACATGAGGTACTTGATGCAGCTGAGACAGTCCCCCTCCATGGCTGTCCCCCGCGCTGAAGCTTCACCCTGCCCCTGTGCGAAAAACAACAACACACACACACACACACACACACACACACACACACGTCCCTTAATGAATTCTGCCAAATGCGGGGTCCGTATTCTTCTACATGGCGGAAAGGCATTCAGATGAATCTGTCAGGAAAAATAATAAACTGTAAAACCTGCTTGCATTCTTTAATGAGTTCTGCCTGTCAAATACAAACAATGCACACACACACGCGCACTCAAACGGGCCTGTCAGTTTGGCTGGCCCAATTCCTGCAAAAAATAAAAATAAAAATAAAAAAATCCTTGCATTATCCCTGCAGACTTACAAGTTTGGGCAACGCATCCAGAATGTAAGCACAACCTGACACAACGCATCCCACCGCACACTTTAACGCCCGTTTACCAGTCGCTATCAGATTGACTGATTTCTAATCCTCAGCATCATTTCAGTTTAGATCAGCTCCCGGAGTTCAGCTAAGTTTAACTTTATGCGCGCATCTCCGAAACATTTTTCATATACGAGACCTGACTGGCCCTTCATGTGCATTAACTGACAACACATGGCCTTTAGCACAGAGCCAGTCCCTCTTAATATAATGAAAGGCAGAAGCCCCCCGCTCTTCCCACGGGCCATTCTTCTATCTGACATAAAACACACTCTCTCTGATGAGGGCCCATCCAGGAAGCACTCCTGGTTAATGAAGATGAAGATCCCCTCTTTTTCACTAGCCAAAATGGGTGTCGTACATAGTCCACGACCCTGCACCCCTATACATCTCCCCTGCATCAACAAAGCCACCACATATGCTAAATGAGTCAGCTTGCTAGGAAAAACATAACTGCCAAAGGCAGCAAATGCTGGTGGTGACATTATGTTCTCAAAGAGACAGAAATTAACTGCCACTCGCTGCTTTGTAGGGGCCGATCATTGATTTCATTATCTGAGTGGCAACAGAAAATAAGCAGGTTTCTCTTCTGGGTGGGCAATTTAACAGCAAATTAATAGTTAATTATTTTTAGCTATTTTGATGATTGTTGATAATGTCATGATATTAAACCAAACCAATTTACTTTTTCCCAATGTATTCGTTCAAGGTAATTGTAATTAACAATAATTGTAATTATACAAGTTCATATTGTTAAATACTAATTATCTCCAAACTTGAAGAAAAATGGCATTATTAATCTTTCTTATTTTCCATTTTAGTGTAAATTATAATCATTACCCACACCTAGTTCTTTATGAACAATTGCCAAATAGATTTTGGCAACTAGATCCCTCCACACAGTTAAAATTATTAAAATGGCTTCCTGGGATATCTTCCATCTTGGCTTTAGAAAGCCATTTTAATTATTTTGGCTGTCAGGGGTAATCTTTAGGACTTTTTTGACTAGTATGCTGCAAAAAGAACTGTGGAATTCCCTTGTAACGTGTGTCGGTGTAGCATGCAGGTGGCAGCCGCACTTTGTGGTCTTGTGAGCTTTAGGCCATGTCAGGATAGAGTCTGTAAGGTTTTAAAGTCATTGTCTGGTGTGGGAGGGAGTGAACACTGTCTCCCTTCACCAATCGAAGAAGTATAAAGATTATTTTCTTTTCCCTCGTTTCCCTACATCGAGAAAATTGATTTAGAGCTGCAGTTAAACACCTCCTCTAAATCATAATGCTATGCTCAGGTATTGATCATTCTTGATGGTGGTGTTCTGAGAGTACCCAGCAGCCTTGTGGCCAGAGATGGGTTTTAATCAGCCCCCTCTCTCCCCCAACGCCCCCTGGAAGGCCTAATGGGGGCTTGGGGGGGTGCGGGTAATTCAGATTTGCATACATTAAAATAGGTTCACAGACAAAGTGCACAAGGAGGGGCAATTCTCATCTCTGCCCCTCTCTCCATTCAAACCTAGGCCCATGTGATGCGAGTGAACCCAATGTTGGAGCTAGGGGCAGAACCCGAAGTGGAACAAAGCACTTGCGTGGTTGGATTTTCAGGAGCTTAACTCGCATCTCAATCTCCAAATAGAGTCTGCATTCTCTTCTATCCTCCATCTTTTCCTCCCCTGTTACTTCTCAGGCTCAAACAATTGTCTGGGCAACAGCCAAGCTTTTGCATTTAAATTGCATTGGATGTTAAAAAAATGTGCAGTGCACTGCATGCAAGTCCATGCTGTGCACCATGCAGTATAAATCAAACTGCCATAGGACCCTGGAGAAAGTGCAGAGTAAACAAAGTCTTTCCCATGACTCCCCAGGGATCTCGCACGCTCATCGATCACAGCCCAGCCCTAGACATCAGTCCTTGGAGTCCTTTGCGTATTTTGCAGGGTACACCGGCCAGGAGAAAGAGGGTTAACACCCATTATTCTCCAGGGGTTCTCCAATCGCAGGGGGGGGGGGCGCAAGGTGCTAGGGTTGGGCGGTATGACAATATACACCGTGTGACGATAGAAACCGATGGAGATTTGGCTACACTGAACCAGTGGCCAGGATGTTTTACATGACTTGGGCAGTCCTGTTATTATTACACTGTAAAACTAGTAGTACTAGTAGAATTTCCAAAACAATCAATAAAGTGATATCCAATTACATATACTGTGATAGACGTTATGGACATATTGCCCACCCCTACAAGGTGCTTTTAGGGGGATTGTGAGATTATTTCAATATTTAAGAAATAAGATTTAAGAAATTCAATAAGAAATCTTATGGTTGCTATGTTATGCTATGAAAAGGTAGGTATGCAAGTGTGTGTGTGTGTGTGTGTGTGTGTGTGTGTGTGTGTGTGTGTGTGTGTGTGTGTGTGTGTGTGTGTGTGTGTGGAGAGGGTATTGAAAGTGCCTGTTCTCTTTGGGGGTCACACGTCTGAAAGTTTGAGAACCCCTGCCTTACACAACGGCCAAGGCAAAGACGACAAATTACAACTAGACTGAAAGCAGATGCTCCTGAAACGCGCTACCTTGTTATGCTAGGAATACGCAAAGGAAGGTGGCATGGTGTTGGTATACAACAGTGCAGCGCACACAAACACTAACCTGACACTGAATCCATTACTATCACTGCAGATTCACATAGGGCAAAAATACTAGTAGTAAGTAGTGCTTGCCTTGAGCTATCAGCCATTTCCCACTGCAGTGGTTCTCAATATTGACATCATGGCGCAAAGATCCAGCGCAAATCCATGTTTACTGAGACTGATCCACAGCCAGCCAGGACGGTTGAGCCCAGGATGGTTGAGTTGAAGGAGGAATAATTAAAACTGATCCGAAAATCAACTTTCCTCTACCGACACAGTGGCAGGGCACTGTGACAAACACAAACCAATATGAGCCACATTCTTCTCTGTACGGCGGTGCTGATGGACGCCACAATCACAACCACTAAACAAGACTTTCTCTGGTCTCGGGCAGAGAGAGAAAGAGAGATGTTTACTAGGCTCTAGCCTCACACGATTGACCATGATGGCCGTGTCAATTTAGCGTAATTTAGAGATAAGGAAGGACCCGTCGACCCGTGCACGCGGGGAGCATTTTTTTAATAAAAATAGCGCATCCTTGGGTAGCTCTCCTTGAGGTTGACACTTTCATCACAATTAATGAAGTGATTCCATATCCCCGTGCTCCACTAGCCACCACCCAGGACTAATGGATCGGAAACGCAAGGACATTGTGTCTCCTCCAAGCCCCCAGACGCCAGCCGAGACCACTTCACCCGAGCCATGAGCCTGCATACTGACTATATATTAATATGTAAACGCTGCCAAGATCACCGGGGCAGGAACTTGACCCCTCTAAACGTCATTGACCCTCTAAATGATCACCTGTAATTGGACCCCCGGGGAAGGTCTTCCGGCTCCCTCGTGCAGTTGGAGCAGGTGTAGCTAGCCCTCTGTGGTCCATGTGCACATGCCACAGAGATTTTACACCACCACCCTCCCCTGGACTGGGCTAATATCCTCTGACAACGGTGCTAGGGGACCACACACACACGGAGCATCACTCTTTATCACAATTAAAAGCCCATTTTCATATTTCTCCACGACTTCCCAAACCAGTCTCAGCAAGTACACACCACAAAATGGGAACGAACTCCTCTGGCAGCTAACAGGGATCCCTGGAGGCCCTCCGTGTCCCTTAATGAACCTCCAATTAGGAGGGAATGAGCCCTGGGCTGTACTGTCAGACCGAGGAACTTTGAAGTGCGTTGTATGCTAAGCAGCTGTAGCGCTGTATGCGTGCTTGGAGGACAAAGAGACAGAGAAGAGCTCGACAACAACAGGAAACAACCACAGAGGAAAACGTGTACAACAGTAGCTCAAAGACAAAACGGAGCACAGAGCGCATGCGTGAGCGTGAGTGAGTGGGGAGAGGCTCGTCTGCTTGGTGAATTCAGTGGCCGTCTTTTGTGGCCGTCTTTTGTGGCCGTTTGTGGCCACAGGGGCCGCCGAACGTCCAAAACCGGCAATGAGCCAATCAGAGTACAGGAACACCGTGGAAGGAGGAGGTTTAGACAACTACTTCATAACACGCTGTGAAACCAGCTTCTAAACAGGTGGTGCACCGTTTTAGACCCAGGAAAGGTCATTACTTACTTTTACGTAAGATTGTTTTGGGTGAAAAAAGACCAGCACAATTTGTATGTTTACCTTTGTATCAAGTTACTTTTTTTAAAAGAAACAAGCGCTACTTAAGCAGACCAAGATACTTTTGGGGAGTTGCACTTCAGAGTCACCCTGTGCTCAGTCGTAGTTGTGTAGCATCGGGGTACGCCTCGAAAGATTCCAGCTTATAGAGAGTAGAGTTGTGACTTGATTAGGTCAGGTGGCTGTAGCAGTTGGCGGGCTAGTACATATACCCGTGTGCTGGGCAGAGGCCCTGGTGTTCCGTCCTCAGGGAAGACTGATTAGTTCAAACAGTATAGACTGTGCTCTGCTTAGTAAAGCCATTCATCATTTCAGTTCAGCGTTCAGAAACGTGCAGTGAATCTAAACCAGTTCTGATCTCGAGCTAAACGCACTACAACAGGCATGAGGTTTTGTGCACCCCTGAGGGCAGAAGTCCTCTGACCAGGCAGCTGACACGCTACAAAACAATAGGCTGATTAAATGAGAGAAGGCTCCCAGTAAGAGAAAACACACAGTCAGACGGAGACGGACCATGTGGTGTCGGCAGCAATGCAGGCCACATTCCTGCTATCCCAGCTGTGCATACATCCAGCTGCCGTGACCCCATCAGCTGCTCGTACTTCCACACACACACACACACACACACACACACACACACACACACAATTTGACTTGTATCGGGGCCACCACCATCAATGAGATTTAAAGCCATTGCAGAAGTGCTTAAGAGGCAGTACTGTTAAGAGACACCGGGCACTTGGCTCATAAAAGAGCGAATAACATTCTGAATGAATGCAAGTCAATGAGAGAAACTGCAGAAGAAACTTATCCAGCAATACAATAGAAATATGCATGAAGTTAAGGTTTAAATACCTACTTCTCATTATGAGTGTGATTGGGTCGATTTTGTCACCAATTGCTCCATTTAGATGATATTAAGGCTTAACAATTGGGTGATGTCACACATAATGTGTCCATCTTTTATACATCTTTAATATATCCTACAGACTATAATCTCCAGTATGTCATACTTAACTTAACTGTGAGGACACCTCTATCCGACTGAGACTTTTTGGTGCATTGATTCACAGGAGTTACAGATCCATAGGGAGAGCTGAAGAGGAGGTGCAGGGTTGTCCACCAGTGAAGGCATTCAGTGTGAGTGAACAGTGAAGACATCTTCACATCCACACAGCTGCTGTGAGGACTGAACTAGGGCTTTTCCCCACAGGTTTAGAGATGGAGGCTTTGTCAGTGGGGCTTGCCACGAAAATGGGTTATAACTCAACTGAAACAGAAACCTTGGATAATAATTGTGATGGCAATATGAGGGATTATCTACGTTTTGGTTAGGGGCATTTCACTTCTAAGTCAGGCAGTGGGATTCTTCTAATTGATCAACTATTATTTAAAAAAACATCTATTGAATCAATCATCTATCATTGAGCAAGTAAAGAATAAAGCGGAAGGGTCCTTAGGACTTTGTTGTAAATACAATTAGACTTTCTTTCAGGCTTTTTCGTGCATCTTTGTCCCCATCTAAACTGTTTACATCACAGATGGCAGAACCAAAGTACACACTGAGAGAGACGGGCTGGATTGATTGAAAGACAACTCTTTCAGCCTCAGTGGACACAAACACAAAAGGGACACTCAGAAGCTTAAACACACACAAACACACACACACACACACACACACACACACACACACACACACAGGAACACACAATAGACACGCAGCATTCGCTTAAATAAATCACTTTCTATTCCCTAAACCCAATCCACTCTCACGGCTCTTGACAGAGAAGAAAAACAGACTGCTATGACGACGATGTTCTCCCGGATTTTACTTTGTTGCGGTGCAAATGCACATTTTTAAAAAGGGCCTTGTGGGGTTGTCAATGCATGCTTCAAACTACCCAAGATGGAGTCAGGGTCCACATGGGTTCTTTTAAAGGACCCTGGTCTCCACGGCAACCCGGATATCGGGGGTGAGAGTGGCCTTTGTCTGCAAAGCTGTGTTTGGAATCTCCACTTAGCATAGGTTCCTGTTGGCAAGCACTAAAGGGGTGCAGACCGGAGCACTTTGGGGCAGGGGGGCGGCTTGTGCAGCCGTTTGTCGAATGAGTGATGCCTCACACCTCGTTGGAAGACCATATGCTGGTTAGGACTACAGGTCACACATGAAAAACAAAACCTGTTTAGCACCGATTGATGATTATATTTGTGAGATTGGTTTTGTGGTCACACATTTTGGGGTGGATACAAAGATAAAAGTACACCAAGTAGAGGAAAAACACTAAAACGACAAGGCCATACTGACGCTTTTAATGTAATACAAGGATCAAAACAAAGCCTTGAGGAGAATATGGGTATGTTTGTGTGTCTGAGGGAGCCTCAGATGAAAGCAGCACCACATATCCCATATATCCACTGTGTTTTATACTGAAGGCCTAGATGCAAAAGAGTTCATGGAGATTCTGATGATCAAAAGTGTAGTAATGCCTCTGCACAAATGATGCGAAAGGCACAAGTCATGATTCTTTAATCTTGCCTTAATTATATTCTGCTGGCACAACGGAAGCCAGCAACCCCCTTAGACTTGCAGTAGGACTAGTAGTTCATAATTTAATTCTTGTTCACTTCATAGAAACAATTTTGGTTTAAAGAATATCACTGATTTATAACTAATACATGCCAAAAAGAAGTCCAAAGAGAATAGATGCATACTTTATCAGGTTACATGCTTTCATGGTTATTTTCTGGGAGTGACTATGGATGTGTCTGGGTTTGGGGTCCCCTTTAACCTCTCAATCTATACGCGTCTGCTGCACAGGCGTGCCTGGAATATTAATCCTATCGATGCCAAAGCAAATCAGCAGCTTACAAAGACCAGGACTAGCTTGCTGTTATGGTGAGGGACAAAGCACAGGGCCTAGCCTCCTGTTGACTGTGGAACAATGGCTTGGTGCTTTTGCCGTCAGCATCTCGCCATCTCAACCAGCGCTTTCTGTTGTTTATTTCCCAGATTTAACAAGTGGCTGCTGGAGATGACTCACAGCGAGGGGCTGACAGAAACTGCTCACAGCGTGTGGCCAAACACAAGCACAATACAGATGCTTATGGAAAACTAATGGCAGCAAATTTATAGTTCACAGGAGAATGGTATACAATAAACCGTGGGTGGTTCAATACATGAAAGGTGAGTGCCATTTAAATAGTGTAGTTATGAAATAAAACGGCTTTTGACCCATTCGAACCTTCAGCTCACATGTGGCTTTCTGCATTATAAAACACCAAGTTGAAAAAAATGATTTGATTAAAAATAAAACTAGATTAAAAATAACAAAAACAGATGATGTCAACGTCACGTTATTTTTTGGACCCCCAAAACGCATATTGCAACCCATCAGGTGGTCCCAACCCCAACGCCGAGAACCACTGAAATAAATATATTACATACCATGTGTATCTGCTTATGCCTTGTCCTTGTTCAGGAGAAGCTGGTCAGTTATCTCGGTTTTCGCTCCTCTCCTGTTTTCATCAGCTGTTGGGATTTTAACAAAAAAACATGGAAAAGGCAGGTAAGACCCTGAGGAAATGCACAATTGAGGCACAAGCAATGAGATTCAGTGCTTTGTCTGTGTACTGAATTTGATTAGAAAATCAGTGTATCAGGAAAAATGTTTTAAATATACAGTGCTTGTTATTATTAATAAAATAGGCCTTTTAGCTCTATTCAGTGAGTTCATCTGCAGAGACTGCAGAAGCATATTTTGCCGTTTCAGTCCACAGGGATAAAGCAAAAAAAAGCACCGCCTTTAATAGTACCAGCCAAGTTCTGTGTACCAAGGAGGCAACGTTTTAATGCTTGCCATGAGGTATGAGCATCTATACGCATCCCACTTGGTTAGTTACCCTTTATTTCAAGGACTGGCACTCACTTACCACTCTCTCCTTGTACGAGCCGATGCTACTTCGACTAGCATCCAAGCTCATGCATTATTCACTGAATACAGCAGAGCCTGCTGTACCTTGCTAATTACACGTTTCTGCCTTTAACTGTCAATGAACACCTCCAGCCGCGTGTGGGTAACTAGGCTAAATGCTTTTAACTCCTGTTCAAAACAACTTTGCCACACGTTTCTCCTAGGCCGACAGTAATGGTATGGCACTGAGAGCCAATTAAACCTACGATATTCCAGCTTCAGCGCACAAAAATAGTCGGCACCACGGTTCTGTCTGACACTACTCCGGAGCTCGTTTCAAAGCACTGGCTCTGACAACTACAGCCTCAAACACGGGAAGCCGTCTGCAGCGGCATCAGATAGTGAAATACAAGCAGTCGACACTCCTGCCGACAGGGGCTGGGGACGGAGACGATCCCAGACGTATTCTGGGTTGATGGAACCAGCCGCATCATCTAGCAGCAGAAACACAACGCTGCCAGTAGACAGCGGGTTCACCAGGACACAGACTTCACAGCGGCACCAACGCACCATCCCCCATACAGAAAAAAGTGGTGATTACATCTACCCAAGGCAATCAAAGCCCGAGTGGGGAATTGGGTGAACCTGAGAAGCACAGGGATGCACTGGAATGATACACTCTTATCGCACAAAAACACATCCACAACTGTACAGTGGCAAGACTCGCACATGAATGACGTGTTGTTTGAACCATGTAACTTTGGCTATGTTCAGACTGCAGGCGAAGGTGACCCATATCCGACAGAGTGAACAGCAACAAGTCACATGAAATCTGATCTTTTCCATTTCGGGTTTTGGCCCACTTTCATATGTGGTCCAAATCCGTTACAGGTCAGATTTTGTAAAAATGCGACGTCAGTCTGGACAGTCAGTCAAAAATATCAGATCTGGCAATAAATCGGAATTGAGCATTAAGGCCTGCAGTCTGAACGTAGCCTTAGCCAACAACAGCACACACATAGGTGTACCAACTGTGATCCTCTAGGTAATAATCTATTTAGCCAGAGAGCAGTCGCAATTTAGCCGGCAGCCTGCTGCAGACTAGTGGTCTTTTCTGTACCTCTGTTTAGAGAGCTATTAACTGGTTGAGAGCAACAGTGGTGAGGGTCTGCATTATTTTTGGTTTCCATGGAAACCTGCTCAGGGGAAAGTGGAGCACCAATGGAATCGCAGATCCTCCCGCTATCAGCTACGGGGGTGAGAGAAGAGATCAGCACGGAAGACGGAGAAAGCACAACAATAGGACAAACCCTCGAGGGGAATGGAAAAGGCCAAGCCACTGAGGGTCCAACAAAGAGAGGAAAGACTACACACTGAACTAGACAATAGACCTTGCCCACATCCGCTCAACGCTCTTCCTTTTAAATAAATCCCTGGAACCACTCGTTGACATTTAAGTCAAGTGATTATTGAATGGCAGCCCTCACATCTTCACATCTTCCAATGTGGGTTTTAGCACATTACATCTTGCCAATAGAAACTCATTGCATATATACCTCTTGGCAGAGAGAGTAAAGGATGCCTTAATCATAAAAATAATAGGAGAAATCCTATGTACTGGCCGGAGATGATGTTGTGTTGGCCTTGCATTCATGAGGTCCCCATCCTGCCAGTCAGCCCTGGTAACCTTGGCTATACCGGTCTCAGGTCAGAGATCAGCAAGGACTTTGTTCAGCTTCCTCCAGGGACAGGAAATGGACAGGGAAATGTGAGAGGAAGTGACACAGCTTCTCCCCACAGATGAGCTTGACCTCAGGGTCACACAAATGCTGACATAAGTGAATGTGAATGTCAGAGGTCTAAAAAACAAAACAAAAACAAAAAAAACCCCAAGAACAATACAGATTTAGAAATAATGGAGCTCCGGGTCCTTCAGAGAACCTTGAGAAATAGAGAAATTGCTGCTGCTCTGGACTTTTGATCTCTATAGTCTCTAGACAATTTCAGACAGTGTCCATACAGGCAGGGTTTTTCCTGGCTCAAAATGAGGCGGAGGTGGGTTCTCCCGGAATCAGATATTGTACATTTTAAAGCTAAAGCTAAATCAATCTGGTGCACTTTGAGAGCAAAATTAAGAGGCTAGATCTACGAAGAAGCCACTGAGCAACAGGGCATTCTGGGTTAATATGATCAGCGGCCTACAATCAGAGTTTTTACTTTGGTGCGATACCTTTAACACAACATTACTACACAGAATGTATCTATCTACAGCTTACTTGTGTTCCTAAAATCGAAGAGAACTGATACTGGTTTTGCTGTGTTTCACTATGGGCATCGGTTCGTCCTGCTCAGCAACTTGATTGATGCCCAATCCAGCCAATCAGACTGTTTTTTTTGTGGTTTTGGTAGAGGGAGCTGATTGGTCAGGGGTAAAATGTCCTGCCCCCAACTTGCAAAACACTTTTTTCTTTGCGAAACTTAGTTTACAAGCCTACAAAACTGTGTGTGACAACAATGCCAAAAGTATTGTATTTTGAATGTCATGCTCGCGCATTGAGGTTCATGGTTGTAAATGACGATTCGCCAATGTGTAATTTAAGCTTGTATCATGGTATGATTATGTTTGCAACATTTATTAAAACATTTGCGACCATTTGTATTTCTCTTACACATCATGATACAAGCTTGCAAAATTAAATTAAACATTTGCAAATTTTGCGGACACAAATCTTCCCTTGCGGACATGAACCTTTACAAGCATGACATTCAAAACACAGGCTTGCAGAGTTTTGGCACTATTGTAATCCCATAGAATCCCGCCGCTCCGCTCTCCACAGCCAACTGCCTGCTGAACGCAGCGATAGTGTGTGAACGTGCAAGCTCCAGTGAGTGCATGAAGACACCCACCAGAGTTGGAGAGCTGGAGGCGGCACGAAATTTGGCGGAGGCGGCCACCTCGTAATTCCCTATGCAGGAAAAACCCTGCATATAGGACATCATGCTAATATACCACCCAAAAAGAGAGTAAAAGAGGACAAGCACTCAAGCACTCAAGGCCAATATATCTTCTGGACACCTGATTAAATGACGCTAATGCTGAGCCGGGCTTATCGCAATTCAGATTTATTGAGCTAATACAATACACCATCACCACAGTAACACGTTTATTCACAGTGCCTTTATAAACTGGGGTTGGAATTGATTCAATCATTTAGAGAGCAGGCCAAAGTTAAAATTAGCTGACTTAGCAAGGTAGGCGTTTAGCGAATGCCTTTTTGATGCTGGTGGTAGCTGACATTGCGCCCACCTCCTTTATAAACCCGAGGAAAACATTCCCCTGCTCCAATTTACTCCATATGACATGTTATATTTGCCTTTACAGCATTTAGCAGACGCTAAACGAATCTAGCATGAAAACCTCCATCTATCCCTACTTGTAGTAAACCCTCATAATATGTCTAGATTGCATAGGTCTAGAATTATTCTTCTATAATTACTAGGCACCGCCGGTGTAAACTTAGTGACAACATGGCCACAAAACACACACACACACACAAAACTACCTGTTGTTTTCTTTAGCCACCCTGCTCCATCCCACTTCTTATGCACCCAAGGCTAGCCAACGTCTCTGGGGAGCGAGGGAGGGAAATCACAACACTGCTTTGAAGTGAAGTGATTAAAGAGGAAAACCTGTCGAATCAGGATGACGAGGTAGGTTTGAAAGGGGAGGAGATCACCGCGAGGGACGGAGGAGGCCGCGAGTGCTCCGAGCCAGAGACCCAGCGGGACACAATTAGGAGGAAGGCTTTTTTTTTTTTTGTGAGGGTTACGAAAGCAAAGCAAGGATACGGGCAGCACAGCTTCCCAAAGCCTAGTTCATTACCACATACACACAGGGGACCTGGGCTGCCGGGCCTGTTTTATTTACTGGCTCCCCCCACCCACAGCCCTACGAGCTGACACTGAACAGCTGCATGTTAGCAATTTCCCTCCCAGTTAAAGCTTACAGCTCCAGGTTAAGGCTCACAGAGCCTCCGGCTCACTAAGGAAGTGTCTCACAGATGACGATTCAGACTGTCAACACAGGAGGGAGCAGGGATGTTTGGAAATGTCTTACGAACTGTCTTTATAGTACACTGTAGGTGAAATGCCAAAACTGCATTTTAGACATCCAATGAGACTAATAAACTTTATGTTTGCATTGCTATGGAAATGCATAACTGCATCCTTGAAACTTTATTTGAATACTGTACATTTCTATACCACTATAAAACAATAGGTGACACTATTAAGTCCAGGTTCAGTGAAATGAGTAACAACAAATGGCATATTTCCTGCATATAGCCAATAATGTTTGATACATATAAACCTACACCTGACAGACCACTGTCTGTAGAGATTACAGGTAAGCCTCAGACATATTTTCTACCACAAAGCTATTTTTTTCCACCATGTTGAATGGAGGAATCTATGACTATAATTGGAGAAGTCAAACCAGCCACTTAGGCATGTGTTAAGAAATCCCATCTGGTTTCCATTCAGGGGCATCGTTAACATTCTGATAAAATACCCTGAACTAGTGTTATGCTGCTTTGGTAGGAGGGATTCTGCACAAACCCTTACTGTACCAGTCTCTGCCACAACAGACTGCAGTGCATGGAAGTGCTATTCACAAGTAATGTACACTGAAAAAACCTGTTACGGATATATTCTCGACTCTTGAACCGGCATGCCAGTTTAAGGCTGTTTATATAGCCGTGCGGACAAACAGTTTGGTAAACATATCAAAACAGAAGAAGTGGGATCACACTCCTGGGCCAATGGAACCACATGCAACTTGCTTTCCCAATTAAAACCAGGGAACAACAATTGTGTTCTTTTCAAAAGCAAGCATCCCTCTCCCAAAAAGCCACACACACGAAGAGCGCTGCAGAAATTACATTATTGCCAAACTAAACTGTAACTGATTGCCATTTACTTGTGAATTAAAAACAGAAACGACAATAGAAATCATAAATCATAAAACACAAACCAAGGAAATATTACCAAAAACTTTGTGAGGGACACTGTTGAGACAGCTGGGTGCAAAGTGAAAACAGTACACTGGAAATATTCAACAGAACAACAACAAATGGAAAAGAAATATGGTTGCACAATGGTTGCACAATGAATAACCAGTTGTGTAACCTAAAATGCGCTAGTCCCCAATATTCGCCAGGAGTTCAGCGAATCTTTGCTCTACATAGTAAAAATCCGAGCTTCTTTAATAAAACAAAAAATAAATCAATATCCACACTTAGGCTCAATGCTGTTAAGGTTTTAAAAACAATGATGTTTAAAAAAAAAACAACAACACTGTAAACAATAGTTCCTGCTTACAGAGTGACAGCAATTCGTAGTCCCTGTACATTTCACAGTGGGCTGAACAGGAGCGACAGGGCTGGGGTCCCACTGGGTTATGAGACCCAGAGGCCTTGCATCTGGATCATTTCCTTAGTGAACAGGGGCTCCACACTGGGGGGGGGGGGGGGGGGGGGGGGGGGGGGGGGGGGGGGGGGGGGGGGGGGGGGGGGGGGGGGGGGGGGGG
>JAOEHI010050963.1:0-19699 GCA_025447815.1 Percopsis transmontana | reverse complement strand
TCTCTCACCACACACACACACACACACACACACACACACACACACACACACACACACACACACACACACACACACACTAAGCTTGCAGGCTCTGGCCCTACTCGTTTAATTCTGATCAGGACTCCTTCATAGGGATCCCTCTGAGCGAGAGGCATTCTGCTGTCTTGAGGGACATATGGCTGGAAATGACCTGCTGGTGTCCTTCTCTGTTATTGGCTTGGTCCCAAAAAGCCCTCTGGCACCACTACACCCTCCGCTGTATGCTGCAGTTAGCACTGCCCTGTGACATTGGCTCTGTGTGCTCGCATTCATGCTCCAACATTGCTCTGAGCAGCTGCTCTTGCTAGGACACGCTTGAAGGCGTGGCATTATAGTATCAGTGCGCACACATGGCTGTAATAATCTGCCCTGTGTTTTTGGCTCAACCCACTGTGTGCTGGTAGGGGTGCAGATAGCAGGATTCACTGGACAGCACACTGACATGAATAGTTTATTTACAAAACACCTTTCTGAATCCTAACACATACTGTAACTCAAAGTATATACGGTGTTTAACACTATTCCAAATACTCGCTGTTAACTAAAGATCATCCCAAATACAGTATTTAACACTTTTCTAAATACTATACTTATTGTACACTAAAGTTCATCCCATATACAGTATTTAACACTATTCTAAATAAACACAAGTTATTTTCAAAGTCTGAGACCATGGGCCTCCTCTCAGAGAAAGCTTGGAAGAAGGTGCACCCCCCCCACCCCCACCCCCTCGATTTCAGGATGCCTATGTGATCATTAATATGTTATGTGATCACATAAACACTCAACAGATAGCCTGATATTGCTGTTTGACATCATTTCAGACTACACCAAAAAAGGTCTGTCCTAAGGCATTTATTAGTTTCTACTAACTAATGTAATAACTAATGTAATGTTTTTTCACTTCCATTCACTGAGCCTCCCCTGAAAGTGTTTGGAATATTAAAGTGAGAGTTGACACGTTACTGCCTTAGCCTTTTACGTGAACCCAAGCCCTATTGAAAATATCTCCATGACAGAATAAAGATTTACAGGTTTCTTCTTTATAGTGTGAGACATATTTCTGTCAGTATCATAAGCCACTGTGGTGTTTCAAACGGAATGTTTTTTGATTAGTGTGGCACATTCTGCCATTTATTTTCCCTCAAGTCTCACTTTTATGAATTCAGGGACTTTGGGGCCGAATGCAAGTCATTGTGAAGTGGGGTGTGTTTTTTATTTATTTGTGTTTTCCCATACCAGTGGTGTTGTATCATTCCATGAAGTGCATGACAATTTTGTTTTGACTGATGACTGGCTGCATACCTTACTAAAAACATACAGATCATTTTTTATAGAGTGATCTCCCATCAAATGTGTCCACAATTTGGCAAGCCACACTAGTATCTCAAATTATACTGTATATTAATTTGAGACACTAGTATATATCATATTTTGAATCAAAACAGTTATGTGTCACCATTTGACAAATGTTTTTTTCATCAGATAAATGACATATAATACATCTGTCAAAATGTTGATGATTTTCTAGCTAAATTCAGTATCCCGTTTACGATACTTTGGTCAACATGTAGACGTGAACTCAATCATCAAAATTTCAAAGAATGGTTGAAATATATTGTATAATATATTTTCTTTTAATGGGGATGAAAAATTGTGGTTGCTGATGTACAGAAATATTTGTCTAATTTTTGACGTACTGTATAATTATATTCTCATAATATATTATTATTATTATTATATATATTATTATTATTAAGAACACAGGGAACAAGGCAGACACAAGGGAAACAGACTCAGGGGAAGACAAAAGACAAGACCAGGGAACAGGCGGGGTCGTGACACAAATGCTCTTTTTAAATAGTAAGTATATCTTGACCCCACAAAGTCAGAATTCTGGAGGGGTAACACTAAAGCCCTATCAGGTACTTTTTTATCAATGTGACAATTTGTCTTATTTTGAATAAGATGATCCATCTTCAAGATACTGTGATACATTTCACCTCTAACCTTTTATGTTGACATAGCAATAAGTGAAAAGCTTACCAAGGGTATTGTAGATCAGGGTTAATTTCATCAAGCACTTTGAGCTACATTTCTTCTGTGAAAGATGCTATACAAATAAAGTGTAATATTAATTAAATCCTAGTTCGTAAAACCTTAACCCTAATGTAACCCTAACCCTAATGTGACCCTCATTTAAATGTAACACTAAAGTTACCCTAATTTAACCATAATGTAACCCTAATCCCTTTAACCCTAATTTGGGTTTCTAATAAATAATGACCTGTTTTTGGCCCAAAAAACCCCAGCTTGATTAAAATCAAAAAGTCATACAAATATGTTCTCCACATCCTCTCCCAGACTACACCTGGAACCCCTTTGACAGAGCAGGTGGTGAAAATTATACTTAGAGAAAAACTAAAGCCATCTTCAGAAAGGTCAAGACCTGGGGAGTACCATATGTCAACTCCATCTTACTAGGTGGCTCCACTGCTGAGACTCACCTCAAACATAATTTTTGACACTTCATAATTCTGCAGTGGAAGATGTAACAGCAATAGGACCCATAGCGTTGGAAAGCTCTCAAGGCCTTCTTCCAGACAATATGACTATTGACTGTTAGATGGCAAGTTTTGGCATCACGTTTGACTGCTATCACAACCATTGGCTAATGAGATGGCTCAATTCCAAGTATGCAAGCTCTCAGATATGAGTTTATTTGCAAATCTAACACGAGCAAAGTAAATTGTATATGACAGTTGGACTTATGAATCACTTTTTGGAGGGAAAGCTCTCTCTTTTAAAATTTAGACTTGGAATTGACTTTGAAGTTAAACTACAAAGTTAATTTAATTGTATTAGTCCCTCTTGTATGAAATATAGTGTGAAATACATTTTATGTTCACTTTGATATGACATATATTGAGATAACATATATTGAGATAGTGGTGGGTTGTGGATGATGGCGGCCGTCCTTCGTGGGTTGATTCCAGCCTTAAAACATGTATTTGTGTTTTTTAGAGAGCCACTCGGGAGTTCTACTGTATTCATCACGATTCTGATGACAATGCAGTGTCTGATTTCTAGTATTTGTCTAAATACTGACAAATCCCATTTTCATCAGAGTGACAACAAAGAAATACTATTGATTAGTCTCAATTTTGACAAAAATGTGTTTATTAAGCAAATTTGAAGCGAATTTCATTTTCATTACAATTTGTACAAAATGTACTGTGCACAAACGTCACCATTTGAGAACATTCAATGACACTTTGTTGACTGCAGCGTGTACTCTGTGGTTTCCTTTTTTTCCTCCAGCTACAGTACAGTATATAACCTAAACTTTCCATGTCCACTGCTTCTCCAATAGGACAGTAATGCTTATTCGGCATGTATACTTACTTTTTATTCTGTGTGCAGGTACACCCTTTGCTGATGCGCGAAAGGCGCTCCGAGTCGCACAGGAACAAGTTACTGCGGCGAACAGTCAGCGTTCCTGTTGAGGCAAGACACCATCCGGAGATGGGTGAGTTTACATGCTTCCAACACCAGGGGTCTCACTCCCAACATCTGCAGCCGAAAGTACCTTAAAGAGCTAGTGTGTAAGATGATGCGATTTTATACATCTTTTAAAACCTCCCGAGTTTAGTTTATGCCATCTGTCTCAGTGACTATCGCAGTAATCAAGTATTTTTGCTTGAAATGCCCATCCCTAGTGTATACATTAATAAAACCAGAGCAGAATTTGTCTTTTGCCTCCAATCTACGTAAATTCCCTTGTTTTAGTGCAACTGAATGTCACGAAACACGGTATGGCATATGTTGTCTGCATGACTGGCTACCATTGTATGATTGTGCAGGCCATGGTACTGTCTCTATTTTCTCTGCTATCTCCTTCTTTAACCACTCAGGCGTCTCTCTTGTTCATCTTCTTATATAGGCTTTTGATGAGAATTACACGTTTGTGCTCTCCCTTGCCTCTGCTTTTCGGACTGTGACACCCGCTGAGTGCTGTCTCTCTCTCTCTCTCTCTCCCTCCCTCTCTCTCTCTCTCTCTCTCTCTCTCTCTCTCTCTGTGTTTTTGTCTGACTCAGTCTTTCTGGGGCCTCTACTGGCCCCGCCTAGTTTCTCTCCCTCTGCCCTTGCCCTCCACCCCTGACTGTCACACGGCTATTTTAAGGCCCTCTCCAGTAACGTCCACTGCGTTTGACTCAACCGTTAGTGCTCCGGGCGGGGGGGGGGGGGAATTCAAAGGGAGGATCCCCCCTCCGCCAAAACACATTACGGGCGGCTGCCTGACCTCTTGATTGGCCAAGTGCTGATACATCGATTGACACGATCTTGCTTTGTGTTGACACGCTGATACAGCAGTACCGGACGCCGTACACGCACTCGCATACGGTATGCTAGCGCGCTGGCGCTCAGTGGGGGGGCCTCCGATGCACTGACACCATTTCGGACCATCTGCGGTGCTGTGCAGGTTAAATGTGATTGATGCCCCACAGCCAGTCAGCATGGAACATTACATTATTATTAAATCAGTGATCAAAGGCTCCTTTCCAAATCTGTTTTGAAGAGATTATTGACATTTATGTTGAGTTTACCAATGGAACTATGTGTATAAAATAAAAGTCTCTAATAGATTAAAACTGTTATACATTTTTATTCCTGAGAACAAAATTCAGAGCAGCAAGTGTATGGAATACAAATATTATTGGATTCATGATCTAATGCTGCTTAACAGGGCCCTGTGAATGCAAAATAAAAACAGGTAAAATAAATGAATACCAGTTAGTGTAAGCCCTGGTCTTGTCTTTCTTTGCTTATATGGCACAGTGATTGCCAGGAAAAAAATGAAATGACACATCATATCAAAAAGGTTGCCGACCCCTGCACTAACCCAATAAAGGGCACACAGGTTCGTTCACTAATGAAAGCCAAAGATGTGTTGTTTCCAATATCAAAACTCCACAATTTTATTGAATGTTCATAAGTAAAAAGGCAATAACAAGGGTTTACAGGAGAAGGATAATCAGAATGGTAGGAAGAACCAGAAAGAAACAAAAAGAAACAAAACACAAAAAGACATATAGCCAATATATGAACACACACACACACACACACACACACACACGCACACACTTTCACTCACACAGCCAAATCTACACACGAACACACCTTATCATGAGTCTTCCTTTTTTTGATGGAATACACTGTGACTCACACTATGGGGAAGAGATATAGATTTTTAATTAGCTAATTGAACAAAAGTGTAGACACTGACTTCTTACAAATTGTAACAGTAATGTAGGATAAATGGATTGGATAAATTGATTGGTTGTTTTCTGAATACCCTGAAATGTATATATATATATATACAGTATATATAACGATATAGGAAGGCCATATCATGGAAGCAAATTGCCAGTCAAATGATATTACCTGGTATGTTTAATTAAGGTTGTGGATATAGAAATATAGTATAGCCTGCTGCCTGTACTGTATGGGGTTGGCTACATTTCCAGCTGCCTTCTCCTTCTCGCAGCTCGTAGTCTTTAAAACTGCTAATTGCAAATGATCCATTATCGGATTATCTCCTAGCAAATCAATAGTACTAGCCAAATGGATAAAACTCTGACCCTTCTCCACGCTCCTAAGCGACAGAAACGTTTTGAAATCAGATTTGCGCTTTACCATGCGGAGTGCGCAGCGTTTTACGCGTTTAGTCTGAACTGAACTTAGTACGTTCGCCTGTTCATCTTTGTTGCTGTCGCAGTGTTTGGGTGTGTTTGGCCAGCGTGAGAGTGTGAGGCTGAAGGTTAAAGTGTGTGTCACACACCACATGCGTGAGAGTTGGCAACCCCTAGCAGCCCATCAGTGAACTACAAATTTCTGCTGCAGCACCCCCTACCTTTGTCAGGCTGCAACTGCAATGCAAAGTTGTATACAAAACATGTTTGTTTATCAAAAGGATAAAATTTACTTTTAACAATGTTTTGATTTCATTTTCGAAAGGGGGTCAGCCTATCATTTCCCTTCTGGGGATGACGCACACACGCAAGTCCAACGTCGGTATTCTGCCGTCTGCTGGTAGACAAATATTTTATATTTTTAACAGTGATTAAATGGCGACCAAAATCTTAAAACTGTGCTGAAGCTAAAATCTCTGAATGGTTTGATGGTAGTTCCCCGTTTATATGGTAGCCTAGGCTAGGGTTGCCCATCAAAGTTGTGGGTTAGTCTGGGATATAGCCTACACACGATTACCACAGCATTTGAGAGTCAGTTTATAGCGAACCAGGTGTTAAAATGGCAGCTAGGACATTGCATATTTGCAACAATGTCTCTTTATACATTTGTCCCTTATTTAATCCTTCCTACCAACTTCTAAACTACCAACAAACTATCTAAATCAGCTCTAAAATGTTCACCATATCCACCTTATTTTTAAATGCAGAAATACTATTCAACCTTAGATATATAAATAAATATATTATTTAATATACTGTATAATAAAATCTATCTCTTCCAGCCTTTTAGGATGTCATCACTAAGAAAACCATATGATGCGTTGTGCCTTTTAAGGTACACTTCACAATTGTGCATCCCAAGAACCCCAAATTTCCTGTTTTGAAATACAAATGCAGGGGGGACATGCCCTCTCTGGGTTTTATACCAAAACAACAATGTTTTTGTCACACAAAGGTTCAAGTCGTGAAATAACCAGTTTAACCGGTTTCCGATTCAGAAACTGAAATTACCCACAGAAGACAACTTTATAAATTATTAATCGGCAGGTTTCTCATTCCCTTTTATATCAGGGCAAGCTTAAAACTCAAATATAATATCTTATTCATTTTCAGTCTTCTCCAACGTAACATTACTCTTCTCATATTGTCAAAGGTAAATGAGGTCAATGTCTCTTACCTCAGGCTCACTGAGGTTTTGGTACATTTCAAATTTGGCACTGGGAAAAAAACATTACCGCCCTGTACATGTTACATACACCACAGGATGGATATACTGTATTGTGGTTTTAATACATAATCTTCCCGAGGCTGTATAACTTACTGGCTGGGTTTTCGATTTAGAGTAGCGCGGCCGTAACACAGATTTGCGTCAGTGTGAGTCGGGGTAGAGAGTATTACTATGCATTTCAGACTACAGCACTAGGATGACAGTTTATAAAGCTTGGGATGCAGTGAAATGTGCACAAAGACTCATACAAGGAGCTTGTTTTTGGCGAGATTTGCTGAGTCATCTGGCTGTCTTGCCTCGACTGGGAATGAATACAAATGGTGCACTATGCTGCTATATTCACCAGTTGATGGACATGGACAAAGAGGTTTTTCTCTTTTTGGCTGGTGTTGAATCAATAGATTCAATAGCTATTCCAAAATAGAGATATACTGCACCCTTTTTATCTTATGCTAACAATAATTACTAGTCTATGCTTAGAATCCAGCAATGATTCTTAATAAGATAACACTTGAAATTTATCTGAGAAGGAGTTTAGTGCCAAAAGTAACATTGTTTAAAATAGTATGTACAGTAGTGGATTATTCTTAATTATGGTCTGGGAGAAAAGGAGGTTTTCCCCCAGAGGAGGTTTTTTGTCAGTGGCATATATTGTATATATTCAAATGTGACGAAGTGATGTTAAGTCTTGTCTTGATTTTGGCTATAATTAACCTGGTTTGAGCAGCTGTGCCGCAACATGCTGCAAGTCTAGTTAATTAGTCGACGTGTCGCATGGACATGGGCCTCTTGGGGCCATAACACCCCAAATCTAAGATTGGCAAGAAATATTATAGACCCTTTGCAGTTTTTTCTAAATTCACCAGGTTAATGTTCTAGAAAATGTAGGAATGCCCGACAAAGCATAGGCTAGTGGTTAGGTTGGGGGGACTCACATCCACAAGGTCCTGGGCTCAATCCACAACATGCCCGGTCTGCCTGTAAGAATTCCCGATCAAGATGCCTCACTCCTTGAGTCGCTTTGGATAGAAGCATCTGCTAAATGTAATTGTAACTACAAACCTTCTCACCTGCATGTTTTCTAGGAGATGGAAATTGAATTAACTCAAATAAAGTAAGGTAATCTGGTATTATAAACATATTTAAACAGCAAGACAGGTCACCTATTTCACCTATTTCTCTCATAGATTCTCACTGTGCTACCTGCCTTACAGTATAATGAGAGCCCCCTAACAACTAACTGTGTTGAGGTGATGTTTCAGCACACCCTTGACCACACCATGCATTATGGGAAAAAACAAGTTTTCTTCACGCTGACCACTATGCAAATAAGTTGATTATGTAACATGAAATGTATTACTAAGTGTTGCGCCCTGTGTGTTCATGTGACATTACAGGCCGCCAAATAATTATACCTAACTCACATAGGGGGAATATACTGTATATAGAGACAGGCAAGCGCGATTTGAGTGACAGCTGGCCACCAGCTCAGCGCGCACCAAAAAGGTCCTCAACTCGCCAACGCACCTGTTCTGAGTCAGCGTCTCACACACACACACACACACACACACACACACACACACACACACACATACAGAGACTCCCATACATTAACACATAAACCTGCAGGTGTACCGACACACACTGAGACCGTTTTCTGATCTCCGGTCCTACGGGAGCTCCTGTTTCACAGTAAGCGGGTGCTGAGAGGCTTTGAGTCTTCCTTTCACTGAGTCCACCTGTGTCTGCTGGGTATGCAGCAGACACAGATGAGAATGTCCCTTTATTTATGTTGCCGTATACAACATTATTATTTAAATTTGAAAAAACAGAAAACAGTTTAGAGTTCTGACCCTTGTCAAGACTCCATAGCTTTTAATGGAAACAAATAGGCCTAAAACATTAAGCTGTAATTCACATGCTTGTTTGTTGCAGTGCATGCATGTGGTTCATTACAGTACACCACTCTTCAGTAAAACGTAGAAGTGGATTACGGCTGAAACTCAAAACAAGAACACACAGTCGTGTTTTTTACAGAGCATTACAGACTTTATAAAAGTTTTGACTCTTGCTAATTCTGAAATAAATGTACAGTTGGATGTAGGAACATTTGGACAATGAGCACTTAGCAGTACTTCCGCGACCACCCCACAGATTCTCCTCTCCCACGCAATCACATCTTTGAAACTCTTTTCTTCCACCCTTCCACCCACAAGTCCCTGAAAGCTCCTTTGTGGTCCATCAGAAAGCTACAAATAGCTGCAATAATAGTGCCGAGGTGTGTTACGCTTAAATATTTGTGTTGACGTGTGAGAATAAGAGGGTCCAGCATCATTGAGCCTCACAGTGCTACTGGGCATACAGTGTGTCCGCTTTGACAAAAGAGAATAAAAATAGATTGTGGATAAACGGCAAGGACAGAATGTTCGACAGAACTCTGTCTTCAGCTCTATGATGCAAAGATAGATGCTACATAACTAACCGGCTTTACAGCTGAATAGTTCAAACGTATAACTTATCGTTTTGCAAAACTTGTTATTGATATGATAGTGTCTTGTAATTGTCTAGTCTTGTCTTCTCAGATCATAATTTGGCTATCATTTGATAGTTGACCTGCTGCTTGTATTCTGTTTCTATGGTTACCTTATACAGCAAGTGCATTTTTTCAAGTCTACTGTGCTATATTTCTAGTAATGCTGAAACGCAATGCTTCTCAGGCATTTCCAAACCAAAATATACATTTTGGAGAAATGCCATTGTTTCATTTACAGACTCCAGGCTGTATGTTTAGCTCCCATTTGAGGTCCTGGGCGATGACGATGCCCAGGTGTTGACTGGAGAGTCATGACTGGGAAGGATGAGAGGGGGGAGTTAGGCAGGCCTTCTCCCCAACTCCCCCCACAGTCCACAGTCATCTCCACTGTTTTAATAGCGTTACGCTCTACAGTAGGTTGTTCCTTCTGCACGTTGGACCTCACACCTGTAGGCAAAATTGTCTGCGTCAGCGATGAGTCCGATGAGGGTGGTTTCATCTGCAAACTTCAGGAGCTTGACAGATTGGTGCCTGGATGTGCAGCCGCTGGTGTACAGGGAGTAGAGAAGTGGAGAAAAGATGCAGACCTGTGGGGCTCCAGTGCTGATGGTCTGGAGATCTGAGACGTGCTTTCCCAGCTTCACAGGCTGCCTTCTGTCTGTCAGGAAGTCCGTGATCCAGCTGCAGGTTGAGTCGGGCATGCTCAGCTGGGAGAGCTTGTCAAACCCTTGTTAGAGGTCTCATTGGTAAAACATAGTTGGTAAAACATGTACAGTATAGTTATAGAAGTTATACGAAAGTGAGCAATGGGGCTTTAGGAATTCAATTATTCAATTATAAAGTAGCATCCCTGCTCATTTAAAAAAAATATTCATGGAGGCAGCTCTCCGAGATGGTTGGGATGAGTGATGAGGTTTAATCAAGTGAATGGCAAATTTGAGCAGTTATCAATGATGCTAGCTAAAATTCCTCATGAACAGTAACACGACGTTAGCAACGTCCACAAGCAACAGTGACTCAGCAACTCACAGCGACAAAGTCGCTGCCGGTGTGAGCGCGCAAGGCGTGGCCAATATGTTTTTGCTCATTTTGGGACGGTGGTAAGCGGGCGCAATTGAGGAACAGTTGTAAAAGGGTTGGATTAGAATGAATAAATTGTCAGTAGGAGTGGTGGGGGCTGTCTATAATTATGGCCAATCAAATCAGCTCCTCTCATTCCCTTTAACAGCAATGCGCTCTCTGTCTCGGTGAACTGGCAATTTCGTAATAGAAGGCAAAAGTCCAGACTGGCAGAAAAGCTTCTCCCGGGAGGAAACTGTCAAAATGTACTTGTTCGGGAAGTGCACATTCGCCAAGTGCGCAAATATGGCACCTCTAATAAACCACCATGATACACATGCATATATTTTGTTTTGTGATAAAGGTTAAGGACATTAACCTTTATCACAAAAGTTACATAGTTATTTGTTTAATTATTCACAAAATAGATCACATAACATACATGAAAGTGTAAGCGTGTGTGATTTTGGATAGGTATGTGCTTAGTGCACCTTCCCTTACTGGTAGAAACTGGCCAATTTACTAAACTAATTTGAATAAACTGTTAAATTAATTACAAATAATCCAAGGTAACATTTGAATGAAACATACAAGACAAAAGCTTTTGTCTAATGCTTTTATCTTGTAGTTGCAGCTTTACAGTAAGTGGTTCATTTATAAATATTTACTTGGTAATGTTAATACATAAAAGTTCTAATGCTTCTTTGAATAAAAACATATACTCTGTGAATGTAATTCATGCAAACAAAGCCAATAGTATTTCAGTCTGCGTTTGCAGCGATTGTTTATAGATTTTCTTTTAAAGGAAATCGTTACAAAAAACATAGTAAATAAAATAAAAATGTACTGCTCTTTTTCACCCAAAATAGTCGTATGTAAATAAGAGGTAAGGTATAATCTCCTTTCCTAGGTCCAAAATACCATGGTAAATTACATATTAGGCGCTGCAGAATAGCATGTCTTTTTTCTGCTCTCATGCGCTAAGCTTCTTCCCCCCCACCTTCTCGATTTTTATTGTGCTCTGATTGGCTATCGATGCAACTTGGGTGTCTGTCTAGCCTGGCGTCGTCAGATTATTTCGCAAATGTGTATTAGTCTGGAATCTCTCAGTTCATTTTCGATTTCGCAATTGGCTAGGCCTTACAACCAATCAGAGCAAGGAAACGTGTGACGTAGCGCTGAGCGAAAAAGCCTCAAAAGGCGCTCCTCTGTACAGTCATCTGAACAAACCCGCCCTATTCTAGATACACGGTTGTGATTGGCCCAACCAATTCCAGGCCGGGTGGAAATCTGTCTGAATGGGAGGGTGGCCAGGCGTATCTGCCAGAGCAAATGAAACATGAGCTGTCAGATTCATCTAGTTCCCAGGCTAGCGTTCGCCGACATCCGAAGCTTCAACATGTTGAATCGGTGGTAACGCCCAGTAAAGACATTTGCAGACATCCTCCAACGCTTGTATCCACTAAGACATTTTGTTGTGCCCCCTGCTGTGTCAGCAGACATCTTCTTGGCTTTAGACCCATTAACCATTTGAGTTGACCCTGTTGTCCCGCCCTAACTGGTGCACCAGAGCCGACAGGTGTGTGCGAACGCCCACACAGCCCTGAAGTAGTCCAATCAGTCAAATGAACTCAAAACACCCGTGTGGGCATATTCATTCATTTTCAAATGTTGAATTAAAGTGTTCTGTTTTGTGGGTGGACCTCCTACCTTTGATATATACCAATAGATATATTTTTATTTATATGTATTATATTATCGTTTATTGTTTATATAATAAAGGCAAAGCATGTCTGTCCCACATGAACAAAAAAATGGAACAGTGAGAAAATGTCTAAAGGTTCAAATCCCCCCTGCACCAAACAAAAAGCCCACTGTTGCGGAAACATTGGATATAGGTGGCTGTTTCTTGCTGTTTCATTACATTCATCATCACACATGTCCACATTGCAGGATGGTGGCTTTAGGATGGTGTGGGCTATGTGCTTAAATGTCACGGCTGGGCCTCAAGCCACAAGATTGTCCAGGGAATGGTTCCACATACAGTACAGTACACAGTGATTTTTAGCTTACCGCATACGGCAGCCTCCCACTTGGTCATCTGATCTCACTCCAAGCCAGTCCGCGATGTCTGAGATTAAACAAGTAACTATCAAAGTCAGTATGTGGAAGCAAGCCAGTGGATTGCTTTCAGTGTTTTTAGGACTGTTCTGAGGGGGGAAACAGGCCAATATTAAGAACAAGTCAAAAGCAAGCTAACCGTTGAAAAAATGCCTCCCTCTTTCTCTCCATGACGTTGCACTTATTCCTGTGTGATATTGGTGTGAGTTTCTCTTTCACTCTCTCCCAATGGGATATTGTGTGTGCGCGCCTGTGTGTGTGTGTGTGTGTCTAGGATCACTCCTGATGTGTGTTTTCACATGAGTGCTCCAGCTGTACTCACCAGCAAATTGAAATCTACACACAGCAATGTGCAGCCGCCGGACACTGTAAGAATGGGGGGAGGAGCCGAGAGAGAGATAGTGGGATGTAAAAACGGAAGAGAGAGAGGGACAGAGAATGATGGAAATGGAGAAAGTTGCTGTTGGCAGACCTGTTCTCTGTCTTGTTGTCACCTGAAGGCTCTGCACTGTCTGTGTGTGTGTGTGTTTGTGTTGTTTGCGGTGCTTGGCATCCAATGTGTACTGGTGTAGGTGGAAGTGACAAAGAAGCAATATGTTCATATCACCATGCAGCTTCAACATACTGTATGTACATTCCAGTTGATTTAGTCCTGCTTTTTGTGTTTATTTGTAGGCTTGTCTTTGCGTATGTATCATATGGAGCTGTGTGTGTATTCTTTGGTCTACCAGAATGCACAAATGTAGGCACACACACAATGGTCAACGAAAATAACGTGAATATTAACTGTTAGGGGAACAAATACATGCACATTTTAAATTTAATTAATAAAAATGACAATTAGGTCATTTAGCAGACACTTTTATCCAAAGCCACAATTACATGCTGCTATTACATGGAGCAGATAGGGTTTAGGCAGCTTGCTCAATGATGCTAACAGTACCCTGTGTCCCCTCAAGGGGGTTCCTGGACCCTGATTTGAGAACCACTTGCTTTGAACCATCCCAGTACCTCCCCTCGCCGCCAACGTTCATGTCAGCCTGTCCCAAACTTTTCATCTCCTGGCACGAGGCCCGGCCAGGTGCTACTGCACACGCTAGTGGTCCCGTTCTCCTTGTTCCATCATCCATCATCCCGTCTAGAGAAACACGAGTGTTCTCCAGTCCTTCCTGCTGTCTCTCCTCCATCTCTTCGGGGCTCTGGCTGTTGCAGGCTGTTGTTGATGTGGTTGCTTTTTTTGTTGCCTTCTCTTGTCCGCTGAGCTTCTGTCATTCGTCACCCACTGAGACAGACACCGCGTGGTTTCTGCTCTGCGGTGCCTCTATTGACATCCCGCTGACATCACTTGGCCAGCCGCTCGCTGACAGTGACAGGGATAATTAGTCCCATAAGCTGCCGTGGCTTAAATAGAAAACGCGGGACCTTTGCGACACGTGATTGGCCGCCGCTGATCCGGTCAAAGCTGGATCATTCACAGGTGTGACCGTAACCGCTCTTCTTTTTTTGGTCAGGACTGAAAGAACTTTTCTTTCTCTGCTATAATACAGAATTCACATTTGCACTGCTGCAACCTACTTCACTGCAACGTTAACGCTATTAAGCCCTATAATAGACTGCATACAGGATTTACACTCCATTTGCATTGTAATTACCTTATAAGGCTAGTGGCAGCAGAATAATACAGCATTATACTCTAGGTGGCACCAACACTAATAAACAGCACTAATGAAGTCTGCATCTAGCCTGAATGCAAAAAAATTCCCAAGAGAAAGCACGGACAATATTAAATGCAAAACTGATAAAGCCTAATGAGGTGAGATTTAAAGTTTCCCACTAGCTCAGAAGACCCAAGAAAACAGGGCGTAGTGTATAGGTTTGATATATTTAATCATAATCTGGTCTAATACTGTGGTGTAATAGATGGATATAAATTTGTGCCAAGCACAGATAAAGACTTCAACGTCATTAGGAGTTTAATTAATTGAATTCCCCCCCTCTAGAGGGAGGTCAACTAGAGTGCAGTGCACCTAATGCAGATCAGGGGATTCAACGTCGTGCTCAAGGGCACTTCAGCGTGACCGTAGGGACTATAAGGACATACTTTATTATTAAACCACCCTGCCCGCAGCCCCTCAGACAAAAAAAAAGACTGAAGAGAAGAAGGAAGAGAGGGATTATGGAGCATTACTTTTCAAGCCTCTAATGCGCAGCATACATGGCCTGTAGCATAACCCGTAGAGCCGCAGTAGGAAACTCCATGTAATGTGTCATTTCTCACGCCAGTGACGTCCTAATGTCACCTGGAGCCCTCTGTTATTAATGCTCTGTGTGGGTTTTGCATCGCACACTGCGGACATACGCCTCTCAAACCAGTTTGGGCTTTTAAGCAGATTGTTAAACGTAGCAACAAGGAAAGCGGAGAAACAAAAGAGTGTACCGCACCAGAAGACACTGTAGACATTAGTGCGGCAATATGCCGTAGGAAGAATAAACAGAAGAGGGGAGGAGAGGAGAGGAGTGAACAGTTGGAGGAGAGAAAGGAAAAAGATTGCCACCACTGTACATCAGCCGTAGGTTCACATCCCTAATGGTAACCATGGAAATAATTATAGAGCAGAGCCATAGACTGTGTAAGAGAGAGTGAGAGAAGAAGAGGGAGGGAGAGAACAAGAGAGTGTAAGAGAAATGCAAAAGAATGAGAGGGAGGTGGAGCGAATGGGGGTGGGGGGGTGAAGAGGGAGCAATGGGGGGTAGACGGGTATTATTGTTTGTTAGAGGTACTAAACCCATGACATCGTGTTATTATTGGGAAGCGCTCGAGGCTAGTACACCAAAATGCGCTATCGCTAGCGCTACGACACACCGCACTAACACCTTAAAAAGTTGCTCCAAGCCAACGGTTGTCATGGAAACCCATCAGAGATACCCTTTACCCCACTGGAAGTGCTGATGGCTTATCAGGACTGAAAGTGCCTTCAGAGGGGGATGTCGGTTACACTTCATCGGGATTACAATCTAAGCAGCGTTGGGGCTGTTTGCACTGCGTCGGCATGTCGGCTATGTAGAAACGGAGGCGTACTTTGTGGTTTATTTGCATGATTGCATTGTTCACTGACTGGGTGTTCAAAAGGTTTGAATTCACACATTGTGTTCCTATGGAGCAGCTTTGGAACGCTGGGGAAATTATGTAAGGATCATGCAATGGGTGGGTACAGAATTTACCCCTGTTGTTTTAATTGATTTTTGCCTGGAGACGTGACAGAGAGAAACAGAGACAGAGAAGAGAGAGAGGGCTGTTGTGGATACATTGTTGCGCGCCTGACTCCCACACATTTGCCTCTGTCCCTGAACTTCACTCTCTTCCTCTGCGCACGTGTGGGCGTTTGTGTGTATTTGCTGTGGAAATAGGGACATTGGAGGATGTAGAGAGAGAGAGAGAGAGAGAGAGAGAGAGAGAGAGAGAGAGGGAGAGAGAGAGAAAGAGATTGTTCGAGGTTGCTCATATTACTTAGAATCACTCCATGTCCCATCGTTGAGCAACCCCCCCCCCCCCCCTTCAGAACGTCTCTATCTAGCAGGAGAGAAACAGAAAAGGGAGAGTGCAAATGGAGATGGAGGAAAATAGAGAGTGAGAGAGGGGGAGAGAATAAAAGAGACAGATAGAGAAGGGAAAGGAGATGGAGACGCGAGGCGTCAATTCGCCGCTTCCCGCTCCTTGAGGCGTCGTACACTTGCGCTGGAATATCTGCACTGAGGCTGAGCTGCTTGTCCGCTGCGTCGCAGGCAAGGCGGATTACCTAAGGACGACCCTTCGCCTCGTGAATTGTGGAGGGAGGGGGGGGGGACTAAGTTGCTACTGTTGACTTGATCCTACCTCGTCGCCAGCCTCTCCTGGCTCTGACACTTTCCCCTTTTGCGATGTGCGGCCACCGTTTCTCTCGCTCCCCGCCATGACGGGTTTTCTGGTTTTGGCAGAGGTTTTGGTTGGCCAGCCGGACGTTTGCCAGCTCCTCTGAGTGCTTGGAAAGTAAATGCGGGTTTATCTCATTATAAATTCTGAGATAAATGACTCTGGCTGCCCCGTTGGAGACTGGCTCTAGGCTATCGCACATAGACACCTTCAGTCTCTAGATTCTATTATCCGTCCTGACAACTTCATTCTGAGACGCAGATGACAGACACGCTCTAGCAGGAAAGACAGCTCGTGGCGGAGGACAGCACCTCGCATCTAAAAGA
The DNA here is from genome assembly GCA_025447815.1 of Percopsis transmontana. Classification (NCBI taxonomy): domain Eukaryota; kingdom Metazoa; phylum Chordata; class Actinopteri; order Percopsiformes; family Percopsidae; genus Percopsis; species Percopsis transmontana. Next base: position 2,730 of record JAOEHI010050963.1, on the reverse strand, counting down.
TGAGAGAAATTCACCTCAGCGGATGTTCCCTACGTTACCGAGGAAACAGGATCGCGACTCCGCGTGAGAACAGGAGCGAGCCGAGGGTCGGGCGCGTGGCCACCAAGGAGAGGGAACCGGGAGAGGCCGGGGAGGAGGGGCTCGCAGCGCGGCTGCCCACCAGGGAACGGCATCTGCTGCCGGGGCAGGAGACCCGCGCCGCCGCCGCCACTGCCGCTGCGGGGATGTGGGCGCAGAGCGAACAGTGTGTGGAATAGTAACACTCTGTGGCTTTGGCGGTGTTTGTTTTTGGATTGTTTTGCTTCTCTCTTAATTAGTCTGAGGTTGGGAGATAACTAACGGCGCCCTAGATACTGTCATCCCAGTCCTATCAATGTGGCACTTTTGGGTCAGCTTAAAGCTATGTTCAGCAGTTTGCACAACTAGAGGCATGTATGATGCAATGTCCTCTACTGGACTTAAAGAAAGGACCACTTAAACAAGTTCTGATATAAATACTCTGTTTCTAGCCTAATATATCTGCATTTAAGACCTGTAGTTCTCAGTTTAGACTTTGCTCTTAGATATTTATAGATACTGTACCTTAGCATAAGTAGTCTGTGTTTCCAGGTGCCTTGGTGAAAGAGGTTTGCTGTGTATCAATTATTTATATACCTATTTATGTATTAAATATTTAAAAGACCTGGGATTGATTTTTAGATCCACACTCGTCTATTTGTGAATCGCAGGGTGAAATTGTTTCTTTTTGTTGTTGCTGTTTTTGTGCATTTAGTTGTGCATTTAATATTTGCCATTTATGGTGGCATATATTTTACTGGCTTTGCTATTATCATTTCCATTAGGAGTCCTCTTGATTCCGACGTTTCTATGTGGATTTAAAGCACTTGACTATATGAGCAATATTTCTCACTGAGTGATCATCAGCTTGATGCCAAGACAGACAAACCCATACCTGTAATGGTACCCTGCTACAACCCAACGATGCTTATACAAACACTCAGTGACACCAAGACTTTGAAATATTTATAAACGTCAATGTCACTGTGTGGTTGTGGAATATAAATTCAGTGCATTTATTGGGGCCAAAGGAATGTAACGAAGACCACTGAACTTCAAGCGATTAACAATATACGTGAACAACCTGTGGACCGTGTATTAAGTCTCTACTCGTGCCTGGCTTTGTTGTTGTGTGGATTCGACAAGTCCTTGGATATCCTGAATCGACATCGTTAGAAGACTGGACTAGCACAGCTGATTTCACCGGACCTTGGTAGGATCTTGTTTTAGTGTTATTTGGCTTGTTGTTAGTTAATGAATGCTAATATTATCAAAATGATTTATTCATTACTTTTGTGTCAGACAAAGTAGACAGTGTGATTCCTATTCTGGAAGGCATACTGGAGAGCAACTAACTAATGTGGGTATAGAACATTACCATCAGTTTTGCTTTAGGCTTCACCCCATTTGCCTTCTCCACTTCTTGCATGATGTCATCAAACTGCGTCAGTTGCAATACCTGACCCCAGTCAAAAACACATGGATAGCACTGGAATTCTATTGGTGAATTCTATACAGTAACCTCTTATAAGGCCTTAGGCAAGGCAAGGCAAGGCAACTTTATTTGTATAGCAAGTTTTATACACACGTTTTACAGGGTACAAAAATATAGCAAAGGTAATATTACAATTTTAAAAAGTGCAAAAGTACAGGCAAGTGATACAAGAGATAAAAAAATTAAGTAAACTAGTGCATTTTTAAATCAAGTGAAAATAAAAGATAAAATAACACAGAAATGTAATTAAATTAAGAACAAATTAAAGCTATTTAAAAGCTAGGCTAAGAAGATAGGTTTTTAGCCATTTTAGCCAGGTAGAGTAGGCAGTGTAAAATAGGAACGTTTTTAGCTGACTTAAAAGTGGTCAGAGTTGGGGCTTGTATAATATCAACTGGGAGGTTATTCCAGGTCTGTGTTGCATGAAAACAGATTGCTGCTTCACCGTGTTTTGTTCTAACTCTTGTGACAGCCAGAAGGCTAGTCCCAGATGTCCTAAGGGTTCTAGGAGGTTCATATGGCACAAGCATATAAGAGATATAGTTAGGCCCAGAGCCACAGAGTGATTTGTAGCAGCAAGATTTTGCGCGTTTATGTTTTTATTTCTTGTTTTACTGTAACTTGTACCTAAACCTCAATTCTGTGAGTGACTGGTGGCCAATGTGAGGATTTTAGAACTGGTGTAATGTGGTTGTATTTCCTAGTTTTCATGAGGACCCTGGCAACGGCATTCTGAATGCGTTGGAGTTGCTGAGGAGCTTTTGAAAGCCATGTGAATCGACCATTGCAGTAATACAATCTACTGGAAATTAGCAAATTATTGTAACATAAAGCTCTATGAAGTAAGGATATCTATGACCCTGATGAACTTGTTGTGACATAGGGTCCTATTTTAACGGTCTAAGTGCGTGGTCTAAAGTGCATGGCGCAAGTGCATTTAGGGCGTGTCCAAATCCACTTCCGCTAGTTTAACGGCGGAAAAAATGGTCGCAGCACCAGGCGCATGGTTCAAAGGGGTTTTACTTAGTCTCTTAATTATTCATGGGTGTGTTTTGGGCGTAACATGCAATAATCCAATCATCATTCGTGTCATCTCCCATTCCCTTTAAACGCCAGGTGCGCTTGCACCTTGGTAGATTGCTATTATAATGGTGCATTTGCCAGAGGAAACGGATCTG
>JAOEHI010050962.1:0-11550 GCA_025447815.1 Percopsis transmontana | reverse complement strand
CAAACACACACACACACATAGACAGTGTACATACACACACACACACACACACACACACACACACACACACACACACAAAAGAGAAATCACACTTTAAGTGAACATCAAACATCTGCAATGACATTTTAAATGAACATTTTAAAAAATACGATAACAAATGACTTTAACGTGTAGGATGAGAACACACTAACACACGCACACACACACACCTCTCTCCTGGTCACAGTCGGGTGAGGAGGCTCCGCTGCACTGGCTGCGGGGGCCCAGGAGAGGAGAGGTGTGCCCAGAACCACACCCTTCTCCCGGGCCCGGAGGACCAGCGGCTCCCGGTGACTCCAGGGTTCCAGGACAGGAGGTGGAGGGGAGAGAGGAGGAGGAAGAGGAGGAGGAGGAGGACATGTCGGGTGGAAAGGAGACAGCGTGTGTGTCCATCTCCTCCTCTGGGCCGGGCGTCTGAAGGCTCTCTTCCTCAATAGATACAGACACCACTGAAACACACACACACACACACACATGGGTACACGTTTTAAACATGCAGACACACACAGATGAACAAGCAAAACAGGAAAAGACTAAATGGCTGATGACATGGAACAATGGATAAGACCAAACTACCCCCTCGAGAAAACAATTAATAAACTCTGACAGTGCAAAAGAAATGTTCTTATTTCTGCAACTTTGATAACGCAACTGCTGTGCTATTTGATTTCAAAATGTCTCGCCAAACAAGCAGGGGGACGTAGCCTTTTGTTGTCACCCCTGTCCGAGCAGGATATGTTTGACATGTATCCATTTACATCGACAACAGAGTAGCTACAACTGGGCTAATAATATCCTAGTGCTACTAGCTAACTTGCTAACATTTAGTGATTGCCTTGCTGCATATGTTCTATATACAAATCCTATATACAGAAATGTTTAGTTCACTCACGCGACAGGCCATCTGACTCCATCTTAAAATTGACAATGTCCTTATTAAGCCCCTCCTCCTCCGCACCAACACCCTGTCCCCTGGTACCCATAGAGACGGAGCGTCGCTGAGCGTGGATCTCCTCAGATATGGTCTCTAGGTTACGGAGCGCTGTGCGGTACTCTGCCTTAGCAACGGCGAGTTTGGCCTGGTGCTCGTCCACACAGCGCTTAAGTTGCTGTAAGACACATTTGGTTGCAAATGTGAGAATAAATTACCGACATATCGTTAACACACAAAAATGAAAAATGAAAATGTTACAGACTATGTTAACATTATCTATGTTTGACTGATTATCTATTTATCCGTGTAAATATGTGTGTAAATTAAATGGGTTAAGCGATAGCTATATAGCAATGTTTACATAATACACAAAATATTAGCGAGTACTTTATGTACACAAGCTTTCTAAACATACCTCAAGCTGTAAATAATATTTTGCTTTCAGTTCAAAATATGGCCTGTAGGGGGAAGAAACACACAGAGAAGGGAGGGGGGGGGGGGGGAGCAGATGTGAGTCAACTTTTCAGTAGAGTGCTGTGCTAGGTGCCATAGCAACAGAAAACCTCTGGAAAAATAACACTCCACTTGAGCAGTAACATTCCTAGGCTCTGACTACATGAACACACCCAATCACAGGCCGGAACACAAAACATCTGGATAGTATCACATGACATGATCTCGTTTTCTCTTGGAGTCTCTCTCTTATACACATACACACACACACACAAAGTACATACACACACAAAGTTACAGGCATAGATAGCAAGAGAAAGACAAACACTATTGGGGTGAACCGATTAATCAATCAATTTAATTAAAAAGTCGTTTAATCCAATCAAATTATTGTTTAAGTTGCCTGCCTTTGTTACATGTTATTGAATGAACATCATGTAAACTTATTAAAGCCATTTCAAGATGTTTTATGGTCCAAAAATAATACATCAGACCCAGACAGACACAGAAACCTACAAAGACATGTACTGTAGACACAAACACTCTACATACTGTACACACTTACAGTACACACACGTACACAAACTATTTACATTTACATTTACATTTAGAGCATTTAGCAGATGCTTTTATCCAACGCGACTTACAATTAGTACATTTGTCAACAGTTGAATTGGTTAACGACCAGTTCTTGCAAGCGGATAACATTCTCCTAGAAAAAGCGCAGCATCATGTAACAAGGTTACTTATAACAATATGGCGCTTGGGAAGGACGAAAAAGAGGCGCACCTGGATTTGTTGATGGAGCGTTTGAGTTTCTTCTCCAGCTGTTTCATGTGACTGATGCAGGAGTTGTAATTGGCTGCGGTCTTCCTGTGTTCCGCCTCACTACGAGTTCTGGCCTGCTCCGCCTCCATCACCTGTAACAGCCAATCAGAAAACAGATTGGGGGGGGTTACAAACATATAAAAAGGTTCAGTATAATTCTCTTAGAAATGTAAATACATTTACATCTCTATCTATAGATAGCACCAGGCATTACAAAGAGAATAGAGATAGAAAAGAGAAGAATACAACTAAGATTAATACGGTCTGGCCTTTCACCTCTGATGGTAGCAACACAAGCACACTACTTACTAACTGTTGCAATTGGCAATATTGCTAATATGACTGTGGGAGTGTGGGCGTGGTTTGGCTCTGATGCGTGTGAGAGGGAACGTGTGGGGGCGTGGTTCACGGGACTGGGGGACAGGTGTGGGCAGTCAGGGGGCTCTCGGCAGGAAGACACCGGGCAGCGTTAAGTCCCAGGTGTGTGTGAAAATTGTAACCGGAGAAATAAAGCCGTGCGGAGCACGGATATACCAACGATTACTGTGTGGACAATAGTGTGTGTGCCACAATAACATTAACATTAGCAATAATATTGCTAATATAACATGTTAGCTGCCTACAGTGAACTGCGGCACGATGAACTGCGGCACTGTGACTTCAATCCCACCTGAGCCCGACAAGAGAAACGACCAGGGCCGAGTTCGCTCAGAAATCTTAATGGTTAGTTCTCGGGTGTTCTGTCGTACCCTCTGGGTGGCGTGGTTGAGCATTTCCTGCCAGGCTGAGTCAAACTGGCGACTGTCCTCCTCCAGGAGTCGCTCCTCTGCCAGCGCGATCGTCTCCTTGGCCGCTCGTAGAATCTCCATGGCCCGCTGGAACTCCTGCGTAGCCTTCTGAGCCTCCACCTGGGCCTGCGTACACACAGCAGTAGGGGGGTTAGGCCTCGTGGTCTATGCATGTGTGTGGGTGAGAGACCTACATGACCTAGGGCTTCTAATTACATATTATTGTTAATTGGCGTCGCCTGGGAATTTTTGTGGCTTTCAAAACTTCGACCGGGGAGCTTAGGTGCGGATGGTGGATGTTGCCTTGCAGGAGTGGCGTTATGTGAGAGGGTTGGCTGATCGGGCTGGCAGCGGTTTGGTGGAGTGGCCTCAGATTTTGTCAGTTGGGGCGAGGATTGCAGCTAAGATATTTGTAGTGGGTGAGCTTTTGTCGACTAGCTTGCATGCCGATTTGTCAGCCCCATTCTGATATTAATATTACATGTGTAATAAATGCATACTAAATGTTAAGTGTTTTGTAAAGAATGAGTGACCTACATTCTTCCGGGGGAACCATTTCTGATTCCTTGCGACAACCACAGAGCATGCAGAGAACTTGCAAATGTACACCCCCATGCAAACACGTTAAAACAACATATGTATAAAGACACACTCAATGCTTAAACACATTATGGAGCACACAGACAGTGACAAAATCACTGCAGCTTTACTTTAAGCCGCATCGAATCTTTAAACCAACAGTGGATTTAGACAGTGTATGGAATAAAGGGCGGAAAGAAGTAATTTGACCACTCCCAAGTCTCACACACACACACACACACACACACACAAACACAGGCACACGCCTTGATCAAATAGACAAACAGCTTTGTCACCACAGAAAGAAGAAACATCGACAGTTCTTTCCCCTTCTGCCCACTGCTGTTCAGTCACAGTCCACGGACAGCTGACATATTTCCTCCTGCTCTCTCCATTCCAGAGGCCAGCTCCTTGGCTGCATGCCATAGTCAAACTGTTTCAATGACTCTAATCAGATCTCTCGTGGAAAATGAAATATTCTATTTGCTTATCCTCCGTTCAGTGACATTTTGCCTTGCAGGGCAAGTACCAACACATACCAATGAGCTAATGCTTTGACCTTATAATTAAGGTTTAGTCATTTAGCAAACGCTGTTGTGAAAAAGGATTTAGGGGATACACTATATTAGGTTAGGGATTACATTAGATTGGACATTCATCAATCTGAGGGAAATTATAGGCAAACGCTGAGATTATAGCAACAAAAATTCAGCATGAAACCAAGACTGCTAGGCTTAGCCCAGTTTAGCATTAGCCTCACTAGCACTGCAACTTTTTTCTTACAGCCTCCTCTAGTACTTTGTTATGATGAACTCTTGGCTTCACCCAGCACAATGGCGGCCATGTTTGAGATAAACTCTGTGCTAGTGACGTGAGTCTGACGTGAGCTGGCATGGTGAGTTTACCCCTGTGCTGGCCCTGGGGGAGGGTTCAGGCTTCAGATAGTGTTATCTGGAGTAATGTTATCTGTCTTTCTGTCTCTCTTCTACTTTTTGGTTCCTCATGTAATCGGTTCATTTAACTCCCTCCTTCCCCCTGCCCCCAATTGTGACCCATTTCCCAGACAGGGAGAACAGCAGGAGAGCACACAGAGATACTGATGGATATTTGATGAAGCAAAGGCCTCAACGGGAAGCATTTGATCTATAGTAAGAAATAACCGTACAGAAAAACTAATCCAAAAAGAAAATCCAAAAGGGGGGAATAAAATTGGGGAGTTTTCTCCCCAGTGTTGTAGAAAGGAAAGTGATGTTATCCAAGTTAAACTAACAAATAAGAATATTCTTGATGACAAAACTAACAACAGTATTCTCCTTTGTAGTAACTCATCAGCTGAGACAAACTAATTATTATAACAGTAATCCTCTCTGCTGTGTGACACATCGAGGGTGGATGACTAATTCACCAGCCTCCTTACAACACAAAACAGCCTAAGTCATCAGTGATCTAAACGTGCACGCAAATGGACCCCCGGCGTCACAGATTCGTTATCCAGGGGTCTACATGGCAGGACGATGTCTCTGGTGAGCAGCACAATGGGGGATCATAACATAAACCGCACGCTTTAATGCCCTGAAGGGTATTTTTCTGTAATTGTTTGAGACTGAGCGCCTGAACGAGTCAGTGTGTGACCACGCCATTCCTCCCACAATTACGATCTGTCTGACGCCTTCAACCGGCCTGAAAGCTCCTGTCTCTTAATGTTACTCTTATTGTTATTTATCTCACGAGAGAAAATAAGTAAGCACAATATATAATACACAAAAGAAAAACAAAAATAATAATATAATAATAATGTAACTTCAAACCCCGTAACCTTTATTTACACACACCAACACAATGCAACAATACAGGGTGGGTCCCTCTGCCACTTCTTGTCAGTGAGAGAGAGAGAGAGATACAGACAAAGACAGCTAGACAGACACACACACAACTATAGCCAGACAGACAGCAGAGTAGGGGAGACAGTAAGCTGAACGACAACAGACAAAACCAACAAATTCCTAAACCCCTTTCTGTGCATGGGAATGTCACTCATGTCTGAATGACATTCCCACTTTGCGGTTGGGGGTCCTCATGTGTCTATTTTACTGTGTTTGTGCGTGTGTGCAGAGATGGGCAATATTTCTGTTACTTGTATTTGAAATACGTATTTCAATTACTTTGTTTGTCATTTTTTTTGTATTTTTTTATTTGGATTTGACAAGTCTGGAGTGGAGTAATTTTGTATTTTCAAAATACTTTCTCAGCTGAAGTCTGGGAAAGGCCAGAGATCACAAGCCACAGTCAAGCTGAATTAGAGACCTTCATTTTCTGGAGGACACTAGAAGGGACCTGCTTTCTTTGGAGCTGTACCCACTGATCAAGGTCCATTTTGCTTGATTTAACACAACCCTCCCCTCTTCAGTGCCGGTTGAGAGACTGTTCTCATTTGTGGGAATAATAGTCCATCTGCACAGGAGGCGGTTAACATCAGAAATATTTGAAAAGTTTGTTGTTCTTAAAAGCAACTAAATAGGCAACTAATTGAAGTGGCTGGGTATCAGCCATTTCTTTGAATTGGACAGAGAGCAAGTTTCTACATACTGTACAAGACAAAACTTATTTTAATAATTTTTTGTTTGTGTGTGTGTGTGTTTGCCAGGGGGAGGGTTAGTAAGAATAAACCAGTTGACCCCATGTCTCTCCAAACAGGGTCATGTATTAAAAATTAAACGCAACATGCATAAATCATCACCTAACAATATGCCACTTAACCCCCTTCAACGCTGGTACCCTATTTTAAACAAAACACACACACAGACCATGCAAACCCATCATGAATGTATAACCTCCCAGTAATCCCAGAACCTCGGGTGTTGCAGAGGCTGTACCACTGACAGATACTTTTTCATAGCAACACAAGTGGAAGGACACACACACACACACACTGTGACTCCCCAGCTATGACACACAAATGCCAGCCATCTGATGAGTGACTCATAACCTCTCTCCCGATTGGTGGATATGTGGGTGGCCCCTGTCAATGTAGAGGCCATAACCCCTGCTGGGGTTAGTTCCTGGTCTCTCTTAGTTCCTCGTTCTGCATGTACCGTTCTAACACGGGCACATCTATCGCTTGGCCGACTAGCAAAGAACGTTAGCCAAACCTTCATTCATCTAATTTAGAAGACTTTTTGTATATCATATGCATCACCGTGGATTAGCAAGCAGGGGTATGACACTCGCACAGGATATGGGTATGACACTAAAAATAGACATTCGCACGAGCAAGCTGGCATTAAGCGGATACTAGCTGAGCTGTTTAAACCTCTCATCGATAATCTCCAGCTCACACCCGCTCTCACTCAAAGCTGGTGGATGCATACATGCAAATGTGTCAACGTGTGTACTGTAAGCACCCATCTGTGTGTGTGCGTGTGTGTGTGTGTGTGTGTGTGCGTGCGTGTACCTGTCTTGCCACTCGGCGGGCCTCCCAGTATGGTTTAGAGTCGTCGACGGAGCGACCAATCTTCTTCACCTGCTCGTCCAGCTTCATCGTCGCCTCCACCAGCACGGCCCGGAAACGCTGGCGGCAGTCCTGCGGACACACAGACACGCCCACACGACGGAGAATGGTAGTTTAGTTGGGAGAGAGGGACGAGATATAGAACTGTGAGTGTGTGTGTGTGTGTGTGTGTGTGTGTGTGTTAGAGAGAAAGACAAGCAGGAATGAAATGACACATTTGGAATTAAACGATCCTGTGTTGTCGATTCTGACAGGTTAGGCAGTTAAAGCACCAAGTTAAGTTAGCTAGATTATCCTCCTTAACATCATGCTGTACCAGGCCACAGCAACAAACCCCTTTAATAATTATTCATACATTTCAATCTTATCTAAATAATATACTAAAGTAAATATTTTCACCTTAATGTGGTCTGTGTTTAACCCTTTGGGTGTAAAGATGTTTGTGAACTTAACTTAGCATAATCGGAAAATCATGTTTTTCTGCCATCTCTGCTACAGTAGGCCTATCCCTTCAGTGGAACTGTTTTAACAGTCAACAATCCTTTCTAAATGAAGCCATGGAATATGTTTCATTTGGATATAGATTTTTCTCTTCTATTAGTCTTGTTTTCAGCTAGCTGGGGTCACATGTCGGCCCTGGTGCCTTCCCTGCCCCCCTTACTGTTTTCTGTATTCACTCCTAGAAAGAACTAATCCATCTAATTTAATATACCACTAAACAATTTGACCAACTCCAGCCAAACACACACACACACACACACACACATCTGAAAAGTTATAACTTTGGAGCTCAAATAGGACTCCCAACATTCCTTCCACTAATGGTCTCCTTGCATTTAATTTAAGTTAAATTAGACCAAAGGCTCCTTATTTTGTTGTGAAATCATGAAAGCTCTGTGTGTGTGTGTGTGTGTGTCACTGTTAGGGAATAAATGTCCTTTCATTTATATTTAGGAGGGTCAAACGATGGGACACGTGTACTATATTTGGTGTGTGTGTGTATAAGTGTATGGCGTGTGTGTGTAAGACAAAGTATACACACAGTATCTGCCTCTTTGTGTTAGATATGTTTAAAAAAGCAACAAAAAACACATTCACAATCAGTAGCACCCGTATCCTGTTCAGAAAAGAGAGAGAGATCAGGCGTCACAGGAAACCGTTTTCCTGTGACGTTGTCAGCACTTCCTATCTTCCTGTTCATGCTATGAATTGAGATGTTGAAGGCAATCCTGGGAAATAAACTGCATAAAAGTATTGATAATGTGCTAACGCATTAGTGTGCGCAAAGTTAATTAAAAGGCGATGCAACCTTTGTCTCTCTCTCTCTCTCTTTCTCTCTCTCTCTGTGTATCTCTCTGTGTGTATCTCACACATCACACCCTTGCCAGCCCCTGACACCGTGCGAAGAGTACAGAGCTCATGCTGGAGCAGCATTCAAACGATTGCATCAACCCTTCATCTGCCTGAAACAACTCCAGACGCCAACGGGGAACACAGCCTCTCCGGTGCCAGTGGCACTTTCCACATTCCTCTACTCCCAACACTTAATATGCTCTCTCACTCCACTCCCTCGATGTGAGTATGTTGCTCTCTCTCTTTCTCTCTCTCTGTTTTCTAATTATTTCCTTTCTCTTTTTATCCAAATCAACCTTTGCTGCAGAGACTTTCATTTTAAAACCAGAGTGTGGTTTAAATTTAAAAAAAAACAACAGAGGCCTATACCCTGAAGAAAAGGGGGAGGCCCACGTTTGGAATGTTTTCTTTGAGCTGAACACAAACTTTCCAGATTTAAGTGCGACTGCGGGCTGCAGAAGTTGATCATCTATCTTGGTGAACCTTTGTGAACCTCCTGGCTACACCCTAAAATATAGCAAGGGCTTTTCCTGAGGTTATTTTAGGGCAGTGATACTCCTACTGAGGCTGGAGGGTCTGCAGTTAGAGAGCGGATTGAGTCTAGGAGTTCTAGAGGGAGGAGTAGAGAAGAGTGCCAGCCATTCAGAACTCCTACACAGGAGGGGCGTCTGAGTTGCAAACCAAAACTATGTTTTTGTAAGGCTGGATTCAACCACAAGGGACGCTATGCCCACATATTTGTACCTTTAAAAACAGAAAACTGGAAGAAAATTGCTCCGGATTCCATTCCAGTCCCGTCTCCACCCCAGTGAGGGAACCTGACGTGATGGTGGTTTACTGTATATTCCTACCTCCAGTTCACTCTCCCAGCGGTTGATGTCATCTGTAGACTGGTTTAACTTCTCCAGCTCTCCCTGTTGACAGAAAACAAGGCACAGAACGACACAGGGAGGGGAGGTATGAGTAAAGCGTCAGTGATGAATGAGGGTGAAGAAGGGAACACAATTTGTTTAACCAAACAAAAATATTTGGCGCCCATACCTGCAAAACTTCACACAGCAAGCTCCTGTCGTGTGTGTGCGCGCGCACGTGCGTGTGTGTGTGCGTCAAACCCAATTGGCACTCGTGCTAGAAATAGGCTACTGCTAATAACATTGAATAGCCTTAATCTGTCTCTATTTTATAATATTATCCTTCATATAATTAGTATTCCGTGGGTTTTACGTATTCTACATACAATAGTTTCTTCTTGGGCTAGAACGTTCAACCAACATCTCTACAGCTCGCACATGGATCATTTAGAATCTCACCTGGATCCTGGGATCGACTTCCTCCTCTTCGGGGCACTCCGAGACTTCGCCAAAACAGTTTGCATCTGATAAGTGATCCATTTAGGGCAGATGGCAGATTCGGGGGGGTCCCAGTATACGTGGGTCTTCAAACCAAAGACAAAGCGAGACCCCCTGCAGGACACAGGGTGTCAGACAGCACTCCAACCTCTCTTCTCCTCACAGAGACATTTCATGGTTATTGTCCTCTCTCCTGCTGAAGTCTGAAAAGAAATACGTGAGTCGTTCCACACAGATACGACAGACATAACCTTGCAGCAGAGTCTCGGCATGGACAGACGATCCAATTGTAGTGGAGAGGCATTTCTATGTGAAGGGAGGACGATGGGGGCAGCATAGACAGTAAACTAACTTCACTCGCCCCCTGGCGGTTATGGTGAAAGCTACAGGGAGGGGTTAAGCGCAACAATTCAGTTGGAATCTTGGCACCTTGGACCTTGTAGACTATAACATGACAGATGCATTTGCAAGACACACACTTGACTATTGCTGATAGTTTAAAGGTATACTAAGATTTATACTTTTTTCTACATCTTATATTATTATTATTGTTATTATTATATTGTTATAATTTATAATAATATTATTAATATTATTAAATAGGCCTAATGCAGGGGGGTGGAGTCAGAGAGCAGAGCTCTAATCAGTTCTGCTATAGGCACAATAAAATACGAATTTTGAAGAGCCCATGGCTGAAGGTCTTTATATAACAATAATAATGTATGTCTGCTTGGTGCACAAAAGACCACGTCGCCATCTAGTGGTGACGCGGGTGGTTATCAGGTTATTCGCCTATAGGTTGTCTATGTTGTCAACGTTTAGGTGCTGCTGAGAGCGACGGAATACAGTATGTCTACGCTTGCTTACAGACTATAGGCTATTTAACTTCTGCATTTAATTTACATATAAACCAAAAATATAATATTCAATATAGGGACCTAGTCCTTTACTGTCCCTTTAAAGCATGTCTATGTAGGCCTACTATATCCCTATTTTTTGTCTTGTTAGCCTAACATATGGTCATATCGTTGTATTAATATGATACCTTAAAAGTTCGACACACTGGGGTAGGCTATGGAGGGCTGCATGCATTAAAGTTTCGTCATCGCGTTTTACAGCGGGCGTCATGCAACGTTCTTGTCCGTGCGCGTCTGCGAGCGATCGGCTGATCTCATAACGGTCAGAAGCGATGGGGATTTGAGAGCAGCTAAAATCTGAACCGGGCAGGCTCTGCGCCAATACTTTCTCCCTGTTCTGCAGCCATGCAGGCGTTGCTCTAGAGGATGTGGTAGGCACTGCCGTCCCGCCAGCTGTTTTTGTCTCGAGCATCACCGTGAGGGCGAGAACGACAACACCGGAGCCACGGACCCGCAGAACGGCAGCGCGAGGCCAACGGAGGATGGAGTTCAAGCAGTTAGTTGAGGCGGCGGAGAAATGGTGCTCCGGTAATCCGTTCGACCTCATCTTCGCGGAGGAGGAAGATGAGAGGCGGATGGACTTTTACGCAGAGCCCGGAATCTCCTTCTACGTGCTCTGTCCCGATAACCTGACAGGCGGCACTGACAATTTCGTAAGTTACAGGCCTCTGTATGTGTGTGTGTAGAAAGCAGTGGGGGTGGGGGTGGGGTGTGTGTGTGTGTGTGTGTGTGTGTGTGTGGGGGGGGGGGGGGGTTGTGGGGTCCACCTTATTTATTTGATAAAAAAATTGGGACGGAGAGG
>JAOEHI010050961.1:15000-19701 GCA_025447815.1 Percopsis transmontana | reverse complement strand
TCTCTCTTTCTGTCTCTCTCTCTCTCTCTCTCTCTCTCTCTCTCTCTCTCTCTCTCTCTCTCTCTCTCTCTCTCTCTTCCAGAGGTCTGGTGTTCAGTAGATGAGCCTGGCGCCTTGCGCTCTCCATCCTGCACAGCTCTCTGCGGCAGAATCAATATTTGAGGACAATTTGCTCCGCGCTGCTCCCTGGTGGCTGGGGCCTGATGCTGCAACTCCCATTTCAGCTTCGTTTGGAGTAAAGGCAGAGGAGACCTAGCTGCAGTGAAGTCAAAATTTAGAACAGTGATTAAGGCTAGAGAAGACCAGCTGGAGACACATTCATGGCTCCTCATAGGTCTCCTCGTATTTCACCCTTATTGTGGGAGTGCTGTCACTATGGATACAATTGCCAAGCCAACCAGCCCAATTCTGCCTTAAAGGAATATTTATTTTTTGATATTTGATGTTTTGATGACATTTGATGATGATTTCTAAGTACTGCTTAAAAACAAAATGATTTGTTAGGTTTGTCAAGGACAATAATTATCAGAAGTTTATGATTGAAGAAGGTTTAGATTGATTAGACTGAAAACTGGCATGCTTTTCTGTAAGCATACTCTTTTGTGTTGTTTCTTTTTAGGCAACATTTATTTTCAAGCTGTAATTTGCCTACAGTGTCCAAGCTGTTCACAGTCCCAACGAATATGCAGTTCTCTGCAGGCAGGCAGAACTTGGCATAATAGCCTACATGTGTACACCGCACAACCCATGGTTTTTGTAGCAGTCACCTGTGAAGTGACGGGAACAGTGGAGGGAACAGCGGTAAAAATGAATTCCAACCACTGACGTCTTTGTTGGCAGAGCATACAAAGGAGATTTCCCCTCACAACGCAGAACACAGGGTATGCATAGCTTGCCAGTAGGCGGGCAATAATGATTGTGTTACATGATCACCATGTCACAGAAGTAAAGAAACGAGGCGTTTCAGGCAGCTAAGAAAAGTGGTGTCTGTGGAAGAAAGTTACTCCCTCTGGCGTGTACTTTGGGCTTTGTAACTATACAGACTGTTTACATGCAGAAAAAGTTATATAACACACTAAAGGAAAAGGAAAAAAACAGAAAAGCATAATAGGTCCCCTTTAATGAATTAAAGGTACGCTCCTTGATATGGGTTCAGATTTGCCCTTGTGCTTGACACCAACGTTATAAATAATGTTGTTGCCCCTCCTATTCCCCAGTGCTGGGTGGCTGCTTCCTCTCTACTTCTCTCCCAGTCCCGCTGAGTTCCTAAGCTCACACTGTTCTCTAACCCTCCCCTTGCGTCCTGGGTCTGAAGCAGTGAGCTGGGGCTGAACTTTGTGGGTCTGTACCTTTTAGGACTGTACCTTTTTAGATAGTGTGTTCATCGCAAGTACGTGACGTAAATAAATACATTATAAAATACAAAAGAACATCTAAGAATATACAACAGTAGAGCCATAAAGAATAATTTGGCTTCCAGCTAGCAGGGTGTGTATCGCCGTGGCAGCAGTCTGTCCCGGCTCTCTGATTGGAGGACAGGTACCCTATGGTAATCGCATGCAGCAGCAGAGGACAGCGGCTCAAGGAGCAAACACACAGCATGAAGCAGCTGAATGCAGAATAACGTGCTAATGAGCGAGGCTGGAGGGGAGGAGAGAGAGAGAAGTTAGAGAGAGACACTTAGAAGAGCGATGTGTTACCTAGATGAAAAACAGAGATAAAGAGGTAAATGATAAAGTGTGTGTGAGAGAGAGAGAGAGGGAGTGTGTATGAAGACTATTTTAAGTATGTCTTTGTTTATGCGCTAAGCCTGGGTGGCTCTCAAGGGGCCGCTCTCTTCGTCAAACCAAACGCCTCCAATAGTCCATCATCACACTCCTCTGCAATCCATGGAATTGCTTGATGGAGGGGCAGAAATAAAGGGACGAGGCAGTGCTGAGTCTTTGTCTTCTTTAGTCAAGTCTAATTTGTATTAGCCTCCGGCTATCTGGGGATACATGGGTTCAGTATTTCATTTCGGTGCGAATGGTAATCTTCAGATGAACCAGTGAGTCTGTCAGACGGAGGTAGGTGGATTTGTGACAACTTGACTCTAGCTGTAGTTACAAGGATGCTCTGGCAGCCTGAGAATACCGACTCTGCTGTCTGAAATTGACACTGATTGAATAGACAGAGTCGGTCGGAGATTAGCTGCTGATGAGGATCTGATCGGGCCAACATTATCCCTGCTGGAGGACTGTCAGCCGTCTGGTCCCGTCAGTGGAAGAAAGCCCAACTCAGGCCTAAAAGAAACACTTCTTTCAAGAAACAAACCACCACCTAGAAACCTGAGGGCATAAATAGTACAATGCATCGACGTCGCCAGGTAATTTTTCTGGGGCTTCACCCCCGAATGTTTTGACTGTAGCCCCGAATGTAATTTAAAATGTATGCAACACAAAGTTTAGGTGCAGTTCAACAACAACAATAACAACACAAATATTTTCTGTAGGAATATGCAATAATGTTCATGATTCAGCCTGTCTCACGGGTCTGCGAAGAGCGCGATAATGTTGCTACATTTTGTTTGAAGTTCACTAGACGTGACGTGACGTGACCTCACCCCCGTATTTACTAGCATAGGCCCTATGCACGACTCGCGCGTACAGTATGTGTGTGGGAGGAAAGCCTTACTATATGTATCGTTAATTTGTGCACTGCGCACTGGTTGTGAGCGCATACAGCAACTTTTTTTTTTACTTGTGGTAACACTGACGGCCCAGTGTCGAGAGTCACGGTCCGCCACACAAACACTATCATATAGCTACATCCCGAAGAATCTGTGCTCAGCCCCGGATGTTTAACAGTGCAGCTGACGCCCCTGGTACAATGTATTCACAAATGCGCTTAAAACACTTAAATACATTTATGGTATACATTCCAACCCACTTGTGAGTCACACCATCAACCTGGTGTGGAAATCTACACATTGCCAGTTACCTCTCCTTCTACCATAATGAATCCCCATTGACGACGCACAATCTATTTACTCCACACCAGTGTGTGTATTACTGCAGCATACTGAAGTTGTGCGTCATTGATGTGTGAATTTATAGGCTACCACTTCAGGTGACAGTGAGGGGATTAATTGCATTAGCCACACTCTCTTACCCACAGATAAAATACGTGACAAAACCCTGCTACGCAGACCATTAGAATTCAATGAAACCACGCAAAAAAGCTGCAGACAATCAAACCTGTCTTTAATATTCATTTTGCGGCATGCCTGTGACAGGCTGATATTGACGGTGAAGTGCGCAGGGATTCATTATTGTCTTCTCCCTGGCTGCTTCCTCTCGATGAGCCGCTCTTTGCTGTGTCGTCAAACTCACTTATCTCTCGGAAGCAATTAGCCACTGGAGGCTCCGTTGACCTGAGTCTTTGTTAGACCAACGGGTGACATTAGCACGGCTGCAGCCTGGCAGACTTGGCACTGCCATTGTCGGTGCCAATGTGAACCGAACTGATAAAGAATCACCCTGTGGTGTGTGTGTGTGTGTGTGTGTGTGTGTGTGTGTGTGTGTGTGTGTCATGGCATAGCTAACTAAGCAGGCGGTGAATGCAATTTGTGTCGATGTGTTTGTGTGTCAATTACATTTTGACATGCTGCTAGCAACAATTGTTTTAGTCCAGTGTAGTTTATGGAAGTTAACATGTAGTTAAGTACTGTATGTACTGTATTATTTTTATTACAGAATATCCACTGTGTCATGCTATGTTTATGGTGTTGATAAACACATAAACTCAGCATCAATGCAAATTTACATTTACATTTACATTTACAGCATTTAGCAGACGCTTACAATCAGTACACAACAGTTTAACTGGTTAACCACCAGTTCTTGCAAACAAACAGCATTCTCCTAGAATGACAGCATTATGTCATCATGGTTACCAAGCCCATGCATTTTTCAGTATACATTACTCAATATATTCCTATAAAAATCATCATTCAATCCCAAAAAATGTCATTAATTGCTAGCAGCCTAAATACCGGCATGTGCTTAATATTCTAAGAGCTGATCTGAGTAGAAAGAAAAAAAGGAGGATTTTTAAAGGAAAAGGAGGATAGATAGAGGATAAAGGATTGTTGTAGAGGACTTCTGTTAGCAGGAGTGCTATGAGGTGGAGAAATCAGTGGTCGAGGTACCAAGGTAGATTTTGACGAGGTGGGTTTTAAGTCTCTTGCGGAAGATCGGTAGTGATTCTGCTGTCCTGACTGCTGCAGGAAGCTCACTCCACCATTGCGGTGCCAGGACCGAGAAGAGTCGAGACTGGGCTGAGACACTTACGCCCTCGCAGCCTGCCAGCCGAGGTGGTAGATCGAAGGGCTCTGGTTGGGGCCTGGAATCTTACTATAGCTTGGAGGTAGAGAGGGGCAGTTCCATTTACTGCCTTGTAGGCCAACACCAGTGTCTTGAATCGGATGCGGTCTAAGATGAGGAGTCAGTGAAGGTCTAGGAAGAGGAAGGTTACATGGGAAAACTTTTTTTGTTTGAATACTAGACGTGCTGCTTTTAGATTCATTGTAGGGGTCTGGTAGCAGAGGACGGTAGTCCGGCGAGTAGAGATTTGCAGTAGTCTAGACGTGAGATTACTACAGCTTGGACCAGGAGCTATACCGCTTCTTTTGTAAGGAATGGCCTTATCCTTCTGATGTTG
>JAOEHI010050961.1:0-12500 GCA_025447815.1 Percopsis transmontana | reverse complement strand
ATCAAGGTGACAGTAATCTCATCAGCCATTGGTAAACAAGTTCTTTACTTCTTATATATTTCTATTTGCTCTGCTTAAAGGCTAATTTCTCCTGTTTCTGTTTTTATACCTAAAATATATGTAGTTTGATTGAATTTAATTTCCTTTTTGCATAGAAAATATATGAATGACACAAAAATTGTGGCTCCACAGTCCCGCAGGTCAATTCATTTTGTTAAATGCCCAACTCACTGCCAGGGCTAATTCGGAGCTGTGCTCTGGCCTTACCATCCCACTTTCCAATTTGCTGTGTAACTTATGCCAATATGTCCCTCCTCCTGGCAATGGTTCCCTTTGACTTCCTACGGAGCTGATGCATGTAAGGAAAGTAAATAGAGATGAGTTCTGTTAGTGGATTTTGCCTCAGCCTGGGATTTAATTTATCTTTACTTCAAATAAAGCTCACTTTGTGCGTGGAGTATGGCAGGGAACAGTGGGTGGTTTCTTCAAGACAAGAGACATGTGTTTGTTTGGCATCCGGTGGGTGGGTTACATCACAGAGCTGTCCTCCTCATGGCCATGCACATCTCAGTGCCGACACAAAGCCAGCGCGCTAAGACCCTCATCAGAGGAAATTAGCTCAGTAGCGTTGAAAGTGCTCGCTTCTCACAATAGCCAATGGCCATGCAAAATCATTAGCCCGTCACTTCGTTGAGGCTGAGTCCAATTATTCTCTCAATCCACCTCCGAACCAAATAGCATTATTGCAATTATATCTATTTTGTGACGTATTGTTGCGGCGAGGGTGAATGTGATCGAGAGGATGAGGAGGGCCTTGGGGGTAAAGGGGGCATAGAGAAAAAGGAAGATAGAAAGGAAAAGTAATTGTGGTGACACTAGCAAGCGCCAGGGAACATCTGTTTTTTTTTTGCGGGCCGCTCTTTAAAAAGGCCATATTGATTGTGTTTCCCATTGTAAAAGACTGTATTTATTTGTATTTATTACATAAAAGTCTTCCCCGATCACCTGCTCCCTCACTATGTCCCGTGGGTTAAAGCGGCTGTAGGTAGGATTTGAGAGTTGCAACGAGAGCTAACTAAAAAAGAACGAAAGAGAGTACGATTTTGAAGATCAACAACCCAAAAACCCACCCCTCTTCCTCCTCTGCTACCTCCCTCTGGAGCCTGTTGGTCTTCCATTGCCAAGCGCATTCATGTGATTGACAGGCAAGGTAGATTCGCCGGACCAATTAGGGAAAATAGGCCCTGTTGGTCAGAAGTCTTTCAGCCAAGGTGAATTATCTAAATGGACTTCTATAGTGGCAGGGGCTATCAACCAGAGCAGATATTCTCCCAGAGCATTTCACTCACTGATTGCTGATGGATGTCTATGGCATTTCTATGAAATGACACTAAATTTATAGCTCTTAAACCCTATCCACAGCATCCCCGTCAGCGTTTACCTTCCTCCTCCCTGCGCTGCTAATCAGCATGTGAAGCAGCTGAGGACGGACTATCATGCCACCGCCTGGACGTTTCTGTTCAGGTCAAGGCAGCGCTGCAGCACCTGCTTGAATTAGCCTTTTTCACAGGAAGTGCTAGCGGTGAGGGGAAAACTTTCTTCCTGTCCTGTCTAAATGAATTGTTGAAAAGTCCCTGTCCACTCAGGTGTTTTGGGTAAATGTGGCTGATTAGACTTGTTCTCAGGTGTGGGCGTGCGCATACACTGCTTGTTCAGGCTTTTTTAGTAGTTATAACTTCAACTTCAACAACTAACTTCAAATCCACAGTCTAATCAGTCAAATAAGGTCAAAGGTGAGAGTTGGTTTGTATATCGTTTTATATGTTTATGTATGTAGGCTATATGATTTGTGTGTGTATGGGTGTGTGCGTTTGCGTGCAAATTTATTTGTGTGTGTGTATTTTGCTAGCATGTTTGTATGTGTGTGTGTGTGTGTGTGTGTGTGTGTGCGTGTGTGTGTGTGAGACTGCAGTGAGACCTCAGACCCAAACGTAATTAGACTTGTTAATGACTGTGGCCTGTTTACAGCAAAAGGTCTGTTAATGATAAATGCAGTTGACTTATGGAGTTCGGTCTGCACTTCAAACACAGTCTCCGGGCTGTGATCCATATCAATTAGTCAGCCGGAGGTAATATATCATTCACTTACATCCGGGGCTCCCCGCACAAAAACACGGCGTCTGCAGAGAGACTTGACTTCAACCTCATTTGCCACAAAATGTGACAGATCCCCGATTAGCCCAATGTGTTTCTAGCACTGATGTAGCATGTTAGCATGTTGCTAAGGGTCTGGCATTTTCTGTGAACACTGTATTGTCTACAGTTTTTTTTTAAATAACTGCTGAACATTATTTCCCATTACTGTCTTGATTCTATATCTCTATAAAATGTTGCTTTGCATTGTAAAAAAATCAAATGTTCACTGCTGGCCCTACAGCAATATTTTGATGACAGGCCTGATACTCTCCACTGTGCATTTATTTTTGAGCAGCATGACATTCCGTGAGAGACAGACAGAGAGGGGAGGAGGAGGAGGAGGAGGGGGGGAGGGGGGGGGGGCTGTCCACCAGCTCACCCTAGACTGACAGGGGACTTCATGAATGTTTTTCCAATTCCTTTCTCGACTCCTTTGTGTGGACTTGTGTGTGTGTGGACTTGTGCATGCACACAAGTGTATTGTATGCATAGTTAATATATTGTATGTTCCTGTGTGCCCCTGTCAATACACATATTTGTATGTGTCCGCTAGATAGGTTTATGCCCCAAGGCAGGGGTGGAGGAGGCTGGCTGGTGATGTGACAGCTCCAGGGCGGAGCAGCGCTGCCCGATGCAGCTCCATCTGTGGGCCTTCTGTTCCTCTGCTACCTGACCTTTGACTGTCTTTAGGAGTTACATGGCAAGGGCATCTTGCCGTGCTGCAGCCCTCCAGAGCTGGGGCCTCTGCATGCTAATTGCACACTGAGGTTACCTTGGTAGTGCCAGTGTGTGAGCAGTTAATCCCAACTGAACACTAGAAAGGCCTTGGACGTTATTGTCATTAACATTAAAGGCGCAGTGGACAACATTGGATAATTGCAAGAAGACTACAACTGAGATACTCGACACCCAGCCTTTATTACAGTCATACAGTAAAGTCACGGATGTCATGGACGGGTAAAAGCTTTACATTTAACTAACTTTAAAATTGCTGTTGCTAATTGACACGATAGTTTAAACATCACATCTCTGGCCCAAAATGTAAATGAAAGTGTCAGTATGAGGCAGAGGTTTAAGTACAATTCCACAGAGTAGAAATTATACTCTTGTATTCGCTCCACACTTTCACTGACGTGAAACCAACTAATTTCAATATACAGCACACTGTAGTGTTCTCTATTTAGTTGGTGCGGCTGGAAGGGTTTATCCTCATACTTGACACTGTGATAATTAAGGGGAAAAAAACTGCCACTTCACTGGGTTAATTTTAGCCCAATTTCCCAAAGTCAGCCAAACCACCAAGGAGAGGAGAAAATATTAAGCATCTGCCTGATTTTGCTAACTATCTGTAGCCACACTCTCTGCAGCTCTGCTGCTATAGCAAAGCTCCACCAAAGCTCCAGACCTCAGAGAGACATGCCAGTTAAGAGAAGAAAGCATTTATTGAAGTGCAGCTTGTCTAAGTTTATAAATTGCTACACATTATGCCTAACATCACAACGACAGTTTCCGTTGGCCTGCTTACAGCAGCTAGGTAGCCTATAATACAATACACCTGTCTTCTGTCTCCAAGGAGGAGAAACATCCTAAATGAAGCTTTGTGGTCATGCTGGTGAGCTGCAGGGCTGTCTTAGGCAAAGCAGCCACTGGTGTGATGAAATTACTGGGTCAATGAATGTGAGAGCTGAGCTTCCGTGACATAATGTGGCATAACGGAGAGTCACTGACCAAGTCACAGACCAGATGGGGGACAGAGACTTCATGGAGTTTATGGCCTTGGCAAAATTAAATGTTTTAGATAAAGAGGTTAGTGGGAGTCAGAGGAATTAATTAGCTTTTTCAAGATTCATTAGTGACAGACTAATTACAAAGCAACAATGGGTTGATAATTACACTGGCAATAATTAATACACTTAATGTAACAAAGCCAGCGTTGGGAACACTATCATTTGCTAATAACCTATTACAGAGTCGATACAATCAGCAATTCTGTAATGAGAGATGACAGAGCTAACTGCAGCTCAGTTAAATTATATGATATGCACCATCGTCACACCAGGATTTTGTTCTGAATAGGCTTCAGATTGTATTGTCTTTATGAGTAAAACAAATGGAAAGTAGATCATTTCCTTGTACACCAGGCTTCTTTTTTTTTTAAGACCGTGGCTGGTTAGTTAAACTTTTTAATCATATAACAACTGCCTTTGGATTTAATGAGATCCCAGATCCTTAGAATCTTTAGTATGTACAATATTAATGTAATAAAATACAAATTTCCCACAGCAACTGTGCACTTGGAGTAAACTCTGCACTCGTTTTATTTAATAGTGCATCTATCTGTGCCTTTTAATTTACACCCCCGAGAGGAGGGCAGTTTTAATTGATTGTTGTACATATGGCAGGTAATACCTAGGCTGTGGTCAGGGGAACTGTAACTGCTCATTAGGTGGTGAAATACCATAAAGAGTCCACATTCATTTTTACAGCTGGACACCTTCCCTTGTGTGAAACGGTCTAGTCCAGTTTGTGTTGCAACCGAAAGCCGGTGAGAATGGGCTGTCTACTCTGTTATCAGCAGCCTTGACAGATGTCAACATGCAGAAGACCTGTCCTTGGGTAAACCTCCAGAGGGATGGGATATGTGATGTGAGCTGTAGGAAACGCAGAGACCTTGGCAAAGACCTTGGCAAAGACCATGGCAAAGACCTTGGCAAAGACCTTGGCAAAGACCTTGGCAAAGACCATGGCAAAGACCTTGGCAAAGACCTTGGCAAAGACCTTGTTTATTCGAGAGTTTTAAGGCAAGCCTCTGTGTGCCGAGCCTCTGTGCTTCACTCGTAGTGTTCAGAATTTGCACAATTTCAGTTATTACCATCTCTTCATCACTGCTAGCATCACATAGCTCCCTGCTGCAAAGTGTTAGTCATCAACGCTGTCAACTTTTCAGTGTCTCCAAACAAATGGATGCGCTGTGCCGCTGGGGGTCTGGGACAGGGCTGGATCTCATTCCGTCGGCCTGCCAGCCACGTATATTGACTCTCATTCACAGGATATATCTCAGAGTTTGCTCAGGGTAAATGTTAGAGCTGTAGCCACGGCTGACTGGCGCTGTGGATCGCTCTCAAGCTAAAGTAAATATTCCCCCGTTGAGCAACGCTGGCTAGGTAGCTACGGGCTATCAGCAGGACATTCACAGCTCTATTACAACTGGCAGGCCATGACACAAGTCAGCCTCTTTTGTACACATGTAGGCCTATATGTGTAGCTCAGCCTGTTTTACTTTTACTTCTGGGATTTTACTTTCGGTGTACACCTACTGTATCTCTGTAGAACAATATGTCACTTCAATAAGTATTTAAGAGAGATATTGTTGTAAAGTATGCACTTCATGTCCAGTATATAATGATCTCCAAGTCTATATGAGCCTCTGTGTGTTAAAAAACTGAATGTGATAAAGAAATGTATTCAATGCAACAGTAAAGAGCATATGTTTGCATCTGGTTCCCTCAATTTCTCTCGTTTCATTCCACATAGAAAGACATTCTCAATATAATTTGTGTCCTATCTACAGGATTACCAAAAATAAACAGATACAAGTAACATGATATGATGACAATGAAGGGGAAAGGTTTTGGGGATTTACATGCAGAGGGCAATAGATGTTATAAGTTGTGTGACTTCAGCAAGCCCAAATATGCCCAAATTTGTCACGTGACAACTTCACCCCGCGATTGCAAACAAAGCATTAAAACAGTGTAGAAATGCTCTATTAGGAAGTATTCACGGAACACCGTGCTAATTTGGTCAGACACACAGGTGGATGTCAGCAGGTGGTCCAGTTTTGAGGGGGGTAGTCCAGATCTGGACCATCTGACACCCCCACCCCAAACCCCTGCTGTTTTCCCTGAGAGCGTGACCCTGTCAAGTACATCCACCTGGGAAAATAAACCTAGGAGGTAAACGGCTTGGCAGCAATGTGAATACTATACAGAGAGAAAGTATGTGTGTGTGCATGTCTTATGTCTCGTGTCTTGAACCAGTCACTATCAACATGCACATACAATCACACTTAGGTCCTTTAGCAGATGCTTTTATCCAAAGCGTGGTACAGTGAGTACAGTTACAAGTATTACACAGCAGGTCGGGGGTTATAGGCCTCTTGCATGGGGGGGCATGGAGGGGCAATGCCCCCCCCCCCCATGCCACCGGCCCTGCTTAAGCTTCCTATATCTTTTCCACAGAAGACCCTTGGCTTTCAGGAAGGCTCTGTTTTGCCCTGTTCTCTGACACACCACTGCCTGGGACATCGCGTATTTTGCTTTGCTATAGGTCCACTGCCATTTTCAAATCAATCTTTAGTGATTCAATCATGTAATCTTACCTTCACGCAATATTCCAATCAGACCATGTTGATTAATTAAATAATTGATTACCATATTATTTCATGACAAATTGACATCAGATAAATTGATTGGATTGTGCTTACTGTTAGCGCACAGAACTATCCTTACAAGGTCTCTCTGTCAGGAGCGTTGGTTTTGAAACCCAGTCTCCTACACTCAGGATTGAGAAACCAAAAGCAGAGGCTGGCACAGAAAGACAGTTTATCAGGTTTTGTCAGTCCAAAAGGTCAATCGAAAAACAAGGCTCTTCACTCAACAAGAATAAGGCAGCACAGGGCAAAATCCATGGAGCAAAAATAAACTGAAAAAAATCACAATACTCAAAAGAGGCAAAAACTCAAAACAACTCCCAGAGGATACAAAACTTCAGAGGGGACATATAGTTCACAAACTAGCACCCAAAAAACTAACAACAAAGACAGACATGAAAAGGGCGACTTAAATACACAGAGCAAAAAGCCACATCCATACTAGCACATGTACATTTTTACATGGGTAAAACAGCGTTTTTGACCACGCGGCCGCACTACTACACTACTGTTCGCCTCTGTATCTGCTTCTATTCTGAAACGGTTACTCCGGCGGAAAGTCATTAAACTGCACTTCTGCTCCACTAAGGCAAGCAGACAGACGAGGTGAAACCTAAAACTTTTAACCCTATTCACCTCTAGTGTCTCGTAAAAGTAACTAACGACTTTTTTTTACTTTGATACATAGGCCTACATATTTTTAGCCTAATAGATTAGACGTTTATAGTAAAAATAGAATTCCAATACTGTTATGATATGCCCTGCATAAATATATACATTTTCATTTCGCCGTCTTTGCAGCTTAAGTAGTAGAGCCTTAGGAAGCATTTAATTGTTCATAAAACCATCATGCACTTGCTCGCCCAGGGCTTATCCAAAAACGGTGTTCCTTAAGGGCAGTAGCAAGCTTGTGTTATGCACCTTTTCTACTCCCTGCTAAAATCCTGGCAAAATAGTATAGTCATGTGATAAAGTCATCTTGCACGTGATGTCGTGATTCTGAAAAGCTCAGTTTTCGCCATCCATAATAGGCGGCCATTTTCAGATTTATCCACTTGGGAGAGCATTTCTGAAAAGCTCCGGTTTCAGTGCTGGAAATTGGCAGATTATTGTGGATGGAAGGCCAAAACGGAGAAATAATGACGCGTTTTCATACAAAACCATGCTGGTGTGGACAGGGTCTAAATGACAGCCCAACAGTCAATAGTGTCACCATCTGGTGGCCAAAAGACAGGATTGCAGTCCAAATCCGGACACTCCCTTAATCTGTTCTCTCTGCAGAGTGGATTTCCTCTTTCGTCCTAAACATCTACTGTTTTATTAATGTCATATGCTGTCAAGTTGGCCTCTCCTAACTGACTTACCAGGTCATCCCTCTCTTTTCACAAATGAAATTAGTGCACAGTGATTGATCATCAGGGGGAGCACCCACTGAAAGGAGGCCGACACCTTATTAATTTTCTTTAATTACATTTGGTATTAGGTTTCAAAATCATCCCCTCTAATTATACCTCCTTTGACTCCCAACTCTTTCAAGCAGGCTGTACAAATTATTTGTGCAACCAGAGGTATTAGAATGGATTTCATTGAATATAGACACTTGTGATTCATGTATTTGAACAACAGCAGCATGATTGGGGTGGAAGGTTCTCAAACAGCTTCGATTCATGTCATTTAATTTGCTACTACACATTAGGAGGTCTGGGACAGACTTTCCATTAAAGGGGTTGTGATCAGATGAAGGAAAGAGGGAAGAATTAAGTTTGTTACCAAGTAAGTGAACAAACAGTCATATAAAAAATGATACTTTAAATTGATAACCTTTGCAGTATTGTATGCTATGATGGGGGCAAGATTCCTAACCCCTCTCTGCTCCTTGTAATGCTTGTAACTGTACTCACTGTAAGTCGCTTTGGATAAAAGCGACTGCTAAATGACCTAATTGTAATATAGCAATTTATTTTGTAGCCGGAGTAAACAAGTTGCCCCTTTGTGATTCAATGAGAAACTGAGAAACTGTCCCATTCAGTGGGTGAAATTTCACTCAGCATTGATTATTTAAAGTAGCCAAGATGGCTTTACACGTAAAAGTTCTTGAGTTACTGTTTTGATGGTGTTTTTTGTGATACCTTATTTTTGTTATGTTAGTGTCCTCCTAACCAATTGCACTGATATAATGAGAAATCTTACAAGTAGTGTCTTTGAAGAATTGAATTGAATTGTCTCCTAATACATGCCTCTACAAAGTCAATATATTGTCATTTAGTATGCAGTAAAACAATTATCTACAGTAGACAACCATGCTTCAGGACAGGTCAATATTACGATCAGCACATTTCGTATTAGCTAGCTGAGGGGTCGCAGAGTTTTGCTGCTGCCGTCATTATTTGTGTTTGGAAGGCAATTCTGGAGGTGCTGAAATGAAAAAGAGAGATTATGTGGCTGAGTGCATGCACCCTACCTATGAATCATAGGCAATGGACTGTGCTGTTTAATCGATGGCACGGTCCAGACGTTCATTGACTAAGTTCCTTTGATAAGAGATTTTAAATAGCGATTCCATGAGCATTGTCCTTTAGCCTAGCTGGGGAAGGGAGTATCCTTCCCATTAAAAGCCATTAAAAGTTTTTCCATTTTGTGGAACATATAAAACTGCTTTCATACTTTATTGATACTTTCAATGAAGGATAGTTCCAGGTCTAAGTTAATGGGATCGTGTTGTGAATCAGAGTCGTCTTTCAATAGTTTCTCCTTGATTTTTGCTGGCACCAAAAACTGTCTGACCTGTCACCTCCAGGCCAGGTTGTGGCTTTATTAATCATACCATTGTCCCTCTCTAATGTGGAGAGATTAAGGCTCTGGCCTACATCTGTCTTCCATGCTATATTTCCTGTATCTTTCCCTAATAGATCCAGCAGGGACAAAGAGCCAACTACATGCCCTTATATCAAAGCCTTTCAGATGCTAAGTATGCGTTCTTATGAAGCATAGAGTTTTCAAGAATAACTGTAACAATTACAATAAGGCCATTGAGCAGAAACTTTTATCCAATGTGTCCTACAGAGAGTACAACTGTAATTATTAGGATCAGGTAGGAGTTAGGCATCTTGCTCAAGGATGCCCACAGGTAGACATTCAACCACCCTTACCACTAGGCTATCCTGCCTTTGGAATTATGGGTATTTTAATTTTGGTATCTTCAGTTGTTATCCATGTATGCCTACAATATAAAAGCGGGTCACAATATGATTGCTGAAATGTCAACACAATAGGAAGTCAGCAGTTAAATACACACTCCTTATAAGAAATGAAAAAATAAACATTGTGAAGCCACAAGGTCAGTTTAAGATCCTCTGTTATACTGTACCGTTCTGCCAAGTCCATCTTTTGGTCTAGCCAATTGTGCTCATCCATGTGGCTTGACTCAAATGTATTGTGCTTATGGCAGTGGCTTCTCACTTCCAATGTGGATCAATGGCCATCGCCTTGAGACACAGACACCATTCTATTTGGGATGATAGCTTGGGGAAAACAAGTTAATACACAATAGAAGTCCCCAGGACATTCCTGCCTAGCCACTGTCATGGGAATGACATCTAGATTGATTTCTGCACCACGCTCATGTTAACATTCCATCCTAGCAATGAGGTTGGCTGTAACTGCTAGCTACAGAATATATAAGATATATAAGATAAGATAACTTTCTGCTCTTTGTAGGTTTGTGTTGTAAAAATATATGTTTATTATCCAATTTTTAAAGAATGCTTGATATATCACTATAACCATTGCTTCTTTAAGTAAGAAAGAACAGGATGTGCTCTTTTCAAGGTCTGTGCCTAAGATGTTTGGTTGGTTCTCATGTGAACTTCAGTTGATGTCTAGCAGACCATTTCTAATTTAATGTATTTTAATAGTTACGATAGGAATGTAAGTCAGAGATGTCACCAGCTGTCTTATCTCTTGCCACTATAGAAGCGGCAGGACCTTGAGCACTGCTACACACACACACACATACATATCCACCCCTATATATATGGCTGTGTGTGCTAAAGCTTTTTGAACATTTACTGACTTACAACCAGTAAATGGTTCCCTTGCTGCAAGTTTGAATAAAAGATCTACTTTGGAAAGTTGTTGTCCTGAAGGTTTTTGAATAATTTCTTTAACAGCTTGCCAGCATGATTTTAGTGATTTGCAATGTAAGCTATTATAATACACTATGGACATACAAGGCACATTCAGTTAATACACACTGTTCACCAGTGTTCGTAACCTCTCTTCTGTAATTTACATTTAATTCCTGCTTTTTTTGCACCTTAAAAGGGTAAGGTGTGTGTGTATGTAAAAGGGTAGGTAGAAGGCTTACATTTCACCTGCCAAGTGTATATTGTCCTACTGGCTGACTTTCTCCTGCTTCAACAACAGGGTTCGTCACCTATCCCTGCTCATCCCTATGTCTGTTATTTACATACTACAATATCGTTTCTTATCGTATCGTATTGTATTGTATTGTATTGTATTGTATTGTATTGTATCGTATCGTAACTGTGAATTGTGGTTTTCATCCTGTGTCCATTAGGCAATCATCCTTACCATTAACCTACACAAATCACATTCTGGGAATGCAGTGTCAAGCTTGGTATCCAAGATAATGTTGTTTTTCTGTGTGTTATCCTGGGCTTTATCATGTAAATGAAGAGAATTGGTAAAGTAGCATCGGTTATAATGGCAGGTTTGGTATTTTGTGTCGCATTTGAATGACAAAGGACAGGTGACATTGACTCGGTGCCAAACCTGAATGAATAAAGAGCCCTCTAGTGAGAACCCCTCGAGGAGAGTGATATGATGGAGAGACGAGACAGAGGCAGGCAATAAATGAACAAAGAGGCTTTAGTCGCTGAGATTCTTTCATGAAAAAGGGGAGGTCCATTTAAGTGGTTCTCTGTGGAATTAAGTGCTTTTGATCTTAAGGTCTTAGTGTGTTTTTTAACTCTTAAGAAGTTCAAAAGAAAGATTTGAAAGCTGATACTGATAATTTACTTATGAACCAAGAACCGGTTTCACACATTTTGTACAGTAAATCAGAAAATATATATATTTTTGAAAGATGGTGCACTTTATAACTTCTTGATGAAATTGATAGATAGTTTTGTTAAAAACAATGGGGTCTTTAGTCCTTTTTTGTAGTCACATTTTTTTGTCATCTCATCCAGTTGCTTGGGTAAATTTTTCATCTAACATGAGTTCCCGGTTGGTAATCATTCTGTTTGAATGTGAATGTTGAGGCACAGGATTGGACAAAGAACACTTTTACAATACATGCAATTATACACTTAAATTATACACAAAAACTGTACATTGCGTCAAATTATATTTCGTTAGAATTCATTGTTCTAACCCTTTTCACTGTTGCCTTTTTTTCACTGGCTTTGGCACACTTACAGAAACACAGATTAAAATATATTAGAAAGTTAATAAAGGAGAGTGAAGTCCTCCCTATTGTAACGAACCCACTGACACCCTGGTTCTTAGAGGTCAGTGTGTGGGCAGGACATGTTCTCCGACTTTCATTTCATAGGCATAACCTCTGACAGCAGCACTGTGTGTAGGCAGATATATGCTGGGAACACACTGCTATCTCTCTCTGGCTGTGCTGCAGACAGATCAAGGCCAAATCTCTGTTGTCATCTATCCACAATAAACCTGGAAAACATCATATGTGGCTGTCATGTGAGCCCCACTAATGCCACGACAGAATACCAATACCAAATCATCAACTTAATATTAGCAAATATAAACAGATGAGGACGCTGTAGTAATAATGTAACTGTGTGCTTGTATTATACTCACCCCAGGCCATATATACACTATG
>JAOEHI010050960.1:0-17500 GCA_025447815.1 Percopsis transmontana | reverse complement strand
CCCCCCCGCCGCTTCACATGTACATCAGCGCTGTGCGTGGATGCACAGACAGGAAGTAGACAGCACAGCGTTTCCACATCAGTGGTTCCATCATGTCCTAATGGAGCACTGAGGGGAAAAATAAAAAATAAATGACACAAGGCGACAAATGAATTCGACTAAAAGCAATTATTTCCAGCCAAAGTAGAATTAACCTGCCACTAGAATATTTTTATTATTATGACAGTGTGACGGTGCATACTGTATTGATAGACCAAGCATGTTTACATAACCTTTACAATAGTGTTTATTACTGTTGGATTATGTTTATGGTATTAAAAGGGATGCTAAAGGAGAGGCATGTAAGCCTAGAGCGGTTTTCACACATGTATGCAGTCTATTCCTGAAATGTTCAGGAACATTTCCTTCATGGGGTGATGTTTGAATGGGAGCAGGGAGCAGGGATCCCTATTTAGAGAATATTTAGAGAATGTTTGGCATGCACCAACAACACCAAAACAAATCCCTTGTATGTGATTCTCATTCTCAGGGAAATCTGTAACCCCAATTTCCCACCTCAAGACCTAGTGACATTTCAGGGGAAACGCCTATATGGCTTTGTTGTGAAGCAGTAACATCGCAGGGACAAGCATGTTAAGGGTTCCGTCAACGCAAGACGTTTTCACGTGGAGCGACCGAACCAATCACTTTTCAAATGCGCGTTTCTGACTCAAGTATGTTACGAAAAAACTGTACTTGTCTTGAAAATGAGTTAAATATTAAATACATTACAAGAACATTGGCGCCGGATAAAAACAGCTGCTCTTCCATTATGTTCCTGAAAATAACTTCCGCACCATAAGTTACGCGTACATCCGGACTTGCACCATCTTCTTCTTCTGAGTTTTATGGCGATTGGTAGGGCTGTGACACTTTGGATTTTTTCTTATCGTGGTAAAAAAAAAGCAACATGTTACCGTGGTTTGGTAGTTAGCAACAGGATAGCCCAGTGGTCTAGGTGTTGGACCGGCCGGAAGATCGTGGGTTCGAGCCCCAGAGTTGGCCAACTTGTAAGAATCCTTGAGCAAGATGCCTAACCCCTATATGCTCCATGTAATAGCACCATGTAATAGCATGTAATTGTAAGTCGCTTTGGATAAAAGGTGTCTGCTAAATGACCTAATTGTAATAAAAAAATTAAATAAATAAAATGTGGTGATGACGGTAATGAGCTCAACACCGCGGCAGGCATCACATGACCGGGGTATTGCGGTTATGGTCACAGCCCTAGTGGTTGGCATCCATAAAGTGTTGTTTTACCGTCATCCCTTGCCTCATCTATTCCGGCATTGCTATGGCATGTGTGAAAAGGAGCAAGAGGGAAATGTTCTTGAATGTGGCTGCATATGTAAATAGTGAAAATCACTAGCGGTGTAAAGCCCAAAAGAGAAACATGCAAATTTAAGTTTAATTATAATTTAATTAATTATAATTGTTCTTTGTTGCGAGTAAAAACTGTCAGCCGAGCTCTTTGTTTCAGGCAGTGTTTTATTGGAGAAATGTGTAACTTGTTTCACTTCCGTTTTTAGAAATTCAGAAATGCTTTTTATCAATGTGCAAATAAGTTGTATGTGCACCTAGAGACCACGCATTACATCTGTGAAGAGAAACAGTTAACCTCTTATCGTATCTTATCAAAGCTGCAAATATGAGGACAATGGACAGATTAGACCTGCGTGTGTGTGGCTCCACGTACTCTGGCAGCCAGAAACCCCCCCCCCCCTCCCACCCCCAAACCATAGCTTCTTCCCTATTCACTAGACTTATAACATGGCCTACAGCTGAATGCGCTTCTGTTATTAGACTAACTGCTATCTAATACAACACACACGAGACCCCCCTTTACACGCTGTACAAATACAAGTTCTTGTTTGAGCCACGGTACAAGTAACAGACTGAGAAAGACCAACATCGAAAGCAAAAGACACAGCTGGGGAATAAGAGACATTTTGCTAAAATCCCTTTGATATACTGGAGGTAGTGAGGTCAGACCGAGAGAGTGAAAGAGAGCGAGAGAGGGGGGGGGGGGGATCAGTTTCACCAGAAGCAGATTCATGCACTGAAAATAAGTCTGATAATGCTACAATATGAAGACTGCTAAAAAGAACTACTGCCCTCTAGTGTTCTGCAAACATCACATGAACTAACAATTTATTAAATTCACGTTGGAGGAAGGTATTGAGGGGTGTGTGTGTAAATAAATACAATTAGGATGCATTGATCCAGAAGGACTTACAGCGTGTAGAATTACATGCAGTAAGGGGAAGGTAGAGGTTAGCTATCTTGCTCAAGGATGCTTACGGGTAGACGGGTAGACCCTAACCACTAACCTGTCCTGCCCTATGGTATTTATTACTGTATTCCTGTAACCCTATTATTGCAACCATAACCTTCTCCATATAGCAGGGTGACTGGAGCACAGTCTTATCGCGACAATCAGAGAAAGCTCTGAATTATTTGCCTGTAGATTCAGTAGTTCCTATTTCTAACGTAGCCTGAGGGAAGTGAAAACGCTTAGCAAATACACACAAATGCTTGAGACAAAACATGCAAAACATTCTGAAACTATTATGCATAATTATTTTGAGGATTGATGGTATGTTAAAAGGTAATCTATGTTGTGAAATGTATAGCTAAGTTAGCCCTGATGACATGCTGATGTCAATATTCTAACAGAATTAAGACCTATTCAGCTATTGACAAATGTACTGTACATAATTTCCTTTGGATAAAAGCGGCTGCAAAAGGCTGTAAATATACATTTCTAAGGACAATTGTCCGCAATGCAATGAGAGTGATGAAACTTGATGTTGGAATTTCCACTGTTGCGTGTGGGGCTGTAGCCCCAGCTGATCAAATGTTTGGTCAGCAGGCTGTTAGTCCATCCAGATTTCTTTGGTTGAGCAGTCACATTTGTTTAATATTTCACTTTCCTAAAAACCAATGGCCAGAAACAATATATCTCGATTATATAAATTTATATTAATAATAATGTGGTCTACATAAACAAAAACAATCCTTGCAGAAACACAAATTCACCGTGCTTTCTGCAGTAGTTCAATCAGAGCGGTAGATAAATATGCGACACAGCTGCTCCGATAATGCAGCAGCCCCGGATCCATTTTTGTGATGACACATGATCTTATTTATTTTGTTTGCCAGTGCTCGAACAGTGGCCAGAAAAACGATCGGTAGTGAGACCATGTAGGGACTTTTGTTTACATTCTCATGTCAGCTCGGGCCGATTTCCTCCTGGCATATTAACAAGAAAATATTATGGACAACATCTGAGTTTTGCTCTCTTTAGCACCAATGTTCTTGATGACTGTATATTGTGATCACCTGTCCTGTCGGTGAATATACTGAAAGAAATCTCATGCTAAAATCTCAATAATAGTAGCATACTCAGCCACGCATAAATGGCTCAACCACAATGTTTAACTGCTCCACTTTCCGGCTCCTGTGATTTTGATGCACAAGAATTTACAGAGAATGGACAAAAAAAACAATATATTATTCAGTGAGCGGCAGTTGTGTGGGCGAAAACGCCTCGTTAATGAAAGAGGTCAGAGGAGAATGGCCAGGCTGGTGGCAGGAAGGAGGCTGTACCTCAAAGAACCACATCTTACAGCGGTACGAGGAAGAGCAACTCTGAACACACAACACGTCGCACATACATCAGTTGTGCTGTAGGCGGAGGGGTAGAGAATGCTGTGAGTGTATTAGAGAATTAGAGGGAGGGGTAGAGAGAAATATGAGGCACTCAGCACTGAGGTGAGGGAGGGGCATGGCTTTTCTTTTTCTTTTTTATTACGCTGGTTTCAATCGCATGGGTAATTCCAAATTCCCATCTTCTGCGTGAAGACCGTTGAAACCACTGAGACTTGAAACTGTGGGCCACACAAATTAACAGTTATCAATATTAACGTCAGCTACAACCACCACGTATGACAGGGATGTTCATCATGGTGACAGTGATCCGGTTAGTTGTGATTTGAGAGCGTAATAAAGAACTTTGCATGGCATACCTATTTATATACAGAAATATAAAAATAAATACATAAATGACTCGATATATAGATGAATATGCCATTAAATAAATTTCTTTATATATATCTTTATACATTTCTGTATGTATTTCTTCTTCATTATGCAAAAGAGGAGGCGTTTCTTTCGTGTTCAGCTAAATCCCCTCGTGTCTTAGTGTTCTAAGCATGTAACAATTTCTTTCCAGCGAATCTCTCAATTACACCAATAGTGTGCATGAGAAACAGTTTGTGCAGATATAAAAAGTATATATAAAAGATCGCCAATTGTATTTTTGCTGGCTGAACAATCAGAAAAGGAAGTTTTGGTTAATGTTCAAGAAATATAAAAACTTTATTTTCAGTGAATCTGTTCATTACACCAACATTGTGCTTGTGATACAGTTTGTGCATGTAGAAGATAGTTATAAAGATCGCTAATTACAAAGCACTCTGGCATATGGTCCTACAGATATAGCTAACACACCCACAAGGCAAGAGGAGAAAATTAACATGAAAGCTATGCCTCCTTATTTGCATAAAGAAGAAGAAATAGAATCTTTCAAGGGCAGTTAGACAGATTTAAAAAAACAAAAAAATGTAAATACATAAAGACTAAATAATAATAATTAAACTTCAGGGATTCCTGAAGTGCTCACGCTGACGTCGGCCATAAATGAATTCCTTGTTCCTGGAGGTAATGGACTGGAAATTATGAACCTTCATCCAGCCATTCACTTCCATTGTTTGTCCATTGGGTATTCTCACTAGGACTGGGTATTGGCAAAGACCTCAATGTTACGATATGTATCACAACACAATACGTATCATGAAACATTGTGATATGTGTACCACCTGGGTAGTCTAATATGTACATCACATTATATTGATAACTCAGCGAAAACTATTTAACGGTATTTGCATTGTACAGTGTTTAAAATCCTTTTAAAACATGAATAATGTATTGATGATTGAATTATATCCTTCAATTGGTATATATATTCCCTGTATAGTTTCCTTGTGCTTAATCACTCTCACAAACACACACACACACACACACACACAAAGAAAGATCGCAGTGAGGTTCAAAGGCCCTGGCCATATTTTCAGTGATTAAATTCTATTGTTAATCTTGGCGTACAACACTGATGTCTGCTAAAATATAGCATGTGCTGAATCAACAGACACAGATACACACACACACACACACACACACACACACACACATACACATAATCATTAATCTTGCAAACAGCAAGTCATGGTGCTGCAAAACCCACAACCTGCCCCCTTGAATGCTGACATCCTGCCTCACAACGGCATATAACACATGTAGCGTCAGGCCAGACAGTAATTTCTTTGTAGTTTTCAGAATTAAGAGCCACATTTTAGTCTCCTTTCCCTTATTGATTTTCCCCATCGGCAGCAGTTTCGGCCAATCTACCACAATAACTTGGCGGACTGTGTAAAACCTATTGGCTCACAGCACGATATTGCATATGCTGTAAAAACTGTCAGCACTTGACACTTGCATAGCATACAAACAGACAAGACGAATACAGAGGCCCCAAAGCACTGACCCACTGCTTTATCCCACTTACTGCATGCTAATGTTGAAAGAAAGCATATAAACCAATGTGCTAGCATTTACGCTACGCTACATTCACTATAGTTGACAGCTCCATCCCCAGACATGCTTTTTGGGATGGGCTTGGACAAGCCCACGGAAATATGCAGAGTGTCAAACACAAGTCTCTCTTACAGTCTGTTTGGCTGTCTTCCATGCTGACAGAACAGGTCCCCCCCCACACACACACACACACACACACAGCAAAAGCACATTGAGCTAGGCCTGTCCACAAATCACTAAGAGCTGGTGCAGAACTGACCTGCTTTTTTACTGTATTGTTTTTTTCAGTGCAGCTTTGCGTAATGAATAATTTCACTCCAATACAAGATTTGTTGAAAAATACTAACCTTTTGTCTGCAATTACAGAAATCACTTAAGTAGTATACATTAGAATAAGTAGACACCTCATTTAGCCAATCCAGCCATGGTATAGCGGCCCCATCGGGATGCCGCCACTGAGCGATCCAATCACAGAGCTGTCTGAATAATGTCTATGGCTGTCCCTACCTTTATAGCAGGCTCCATCATGAAAAACATCCTTTGTGTTTTTGTAACCACTGCGAGTGTAACCATACGCGGAACAATGTTGAGGCATCTCGTTCACTTGTGAAAAGTTATTCCTTGCACTCTCGTTTGTATGTTGCGTGTTTTAGTGTAACTTACACTAAAACAAAATTATTATTTGTTACTGTCTAGCAATCACCACACAGACGTGTTTGTATAAAACAGGGTTCCCTGTTGAGTGTGTAGTAGTAGCAACGATTAGCCTAAAAAGCTTGTTGCTATGCTAAACTATAGAAGTAAGCTAGAATTACACATTTGCTTTTCAGCAGACAGCCGATTATACAGCTGTATTACAAACATTATAAAGTGAGATTTTTCCCTTTTTTTATTATTATTAGCTCACTTAGCCTTAGGTCACCAAGATGCTTACTCTGGGGCATTCCAGCACCTAGACCACTAGACTATCCTGTCCCCTTAGCGTTAAGGTTAGACATGGTGTGTTGCACACAATCGAAACCAAATTTGGGTCACGCTGATTTCCTGAGTCAAATTGTTTACTAGAACACAGAATTGTTAACAAGAGCACAAAGCTCTTCATAGACCTAGCCTGTTAATTTTGCTCTCAAAGTGCACCAGATTGATGCATTTAACATTAATTTGTACAAAATCTATGGTATTTTACTCTCGTCCCATTTAGGCCAAACCTCATCATCCTGCGTGCTAGCATATTTCCAGTGTACTATCCAGTAGAGAGAGTTTCACTAGAGCTTATTAAAACCTATTTCAATACTAATAGCAATTCAAATATTTATATTTTGCCATTAAAAAAAAGCTATTTTAAAAAGTTTAAATATGCTACAGGCCTGTATCGTGACAAAAACGTCAAATTCAGAAACTAGCTTGGCGTAAACAATCTATCTTCCTGTTACAGGAAGATAGTTTGTTCATGCCTAGCTAGTTTCTGAGTTAACAGATGCTTAAAACAGATCTGAGTTGTAGTGTAGGTAGGAAAAGGAAATGGTACTCTCAGCGAGGTTCTGTTGTTCTCTAGGACAAATGACTTAGAATGAATCAGAATCAGAAAAAGCTTTATTGCCAAGTACGTTTTTTACACATACAATGAATTTGTTTTGGTGTTGTTGGTGCATATCAAACGTTCTCTAAATATAAGAAAGGTAAGAAATAAAGTATGTAAACTGCTCTTTAGTGAGCTCCTACTTTATCCCTAGTCAAACAGTGACTCAGCCCATTTCACCAGAGGTTGTGTAAAACACAAGCACCTCTCCTTAATAAGATCAAGGTTGGTGTAAAATGAAATTAGGTGAGACATTAGGCTAGACCAACCTTCACTTTTTGTTCTCTCTTTATTAAGTGAGAAGACTAGGTACATTTCCACAGTCACCTTCTTAACACAGCAGACAAGATATAATCTGCTGTTAATATAGATCATATGACCAACAAATTCATCAACTAAGTTGGCATTGGCAATTGTGTTATTACAAAGATGTTGACTGAAGCACAAGATGTGTGAATCAAACATGAATCAGGAACTGTGCAAAAAGGGCCTGGTGGTGTCTTTTATTTCACATGACCTTTTGGGTGACCTCTTCCCAGCAGACACTGGCATGAGCAAGACCACTGGAGTGATGAATTCCACAATGTCAAATGACAAGGAGACTGACTACTCATGCTAGCACAAATGCTAAACTAACCAGTGAATACAGTCAGGGGAAAGGGGCCCCAAAAGATTACTCTCATATAAAGTAGGACTTCGTGTACCAATGTGTACTTGTTATGTTACGTGAATCTGGCTCAAAACAGCTCAACTTTTAATATACATACTTGGACCGACATCAACGCTATCGGAGTGCTGCATTTTAAAACTGTGGATATTCGTCTTGGCAGTAAAACCTACCAAACGCATAGTCTACTCTAGAACTTGAGTCAACAGCAGACAGCAGCCCGAGGATGTGTCATCAAAATGTTGTTTAATCCTGCTTTGCTGGCTTCCATCTTTGTCTTTATCATACCAACAGGCGCAAATTCTGTATTGCCAAACACCTCTGAGGAAGTCTTCAAGAACTGCATAAAGCCACAATGGTTCGCAGCACTACTTCCTTGACAGAGAGTTAGTTTTTATTCTTTTCACATTTCCTCACACAAAATTTTATATTCTTATAAAATCACTCACTAGCTATCTTATGCGTTTGAATGCATTAACATAACAGAAATACATGTAGTAATATCTCAATGTTATATTGTCTTGTCTGCTAACCAATGGTATTTATTAAGCTATTACACTTAGGATAAATATGAAATCATATGAAATATAAATTGGAAATACAATTTGTGATAACATCAGTTTCAGAGAAGCACACTACTTATTTCTGTTGTGCAGATTAGTTTCTCCATATCCCAAACTTTTTTTCCTCATGTAGTCTACTGTATATACGAAATGGACAGGAGTATGTTAAAACTTGACATCACTGGTTTCCACACACCCTAGCGTAAGATGAGTCAAACGACAATTCTTTGCGTGATTTCAAAACGTCAGCATCCACAGTTTATCGTTTTTACAGTTACAATTCTGACTGTTTTCAGAGACAGATGAGTCACCTGCATTGTCTATATTCAACAAAGAACGCAGCAACAAAACAGCGGTACATGATCAGGTTATTAAAAAGTACTGTGGTATTAACGGTAAAGAATCCAACCTATTTGGCTGGCACTGGAGGCCCATATGCTGGCATGAGTGATGGGGTCTTTTTTTTATTTGTAATGTAAAAGGGTTTTTTTTACCTGCAGAGGAATCATCCTCGTGGTCTGAGCTCAGATAACCATCGCTGCGTCTGTCAGGGGTACTGCATCCAGACCCCAACGATGCTCTACCGGTCACACCCGCCAAGGACGGGGATAGTCTCCCATCGTCGCTGGAGTCAAAGTCCCTGCTCATGCGGAAAGGCCGCAGTCCGTCCCGTTTGGGGTTCGTCCTCTGGTTGTCGCTGGTGCTGGCCTTGGGGGCCACCAGGTTACTTTTTACAAAATTCTCATTCAACTCCACATCGTCGTATTCGTGATCGCTTCCCTCCCGGTCAGTGACGACTCTGACGAGGTTGAGTTTCACTAAGCCGTTCCCCTCCAGCTGAGGGGCACCGGTCGAGGTCGTGTTCCCTTTCTGAAAGCTGGGCTTCTTCGGTGGCACTGGGATCGGTTTACCTGTCTTGCTGGCGAATCGGGGAATTGAGCTGATAAAAGCGCCTGGGTCTACGCAGCTTTTGTTACCTGGCACCTGGTGTTTTGTGCTCCAAGACACCTTTCTATTTTCCCCATCAAATTGATCGCTCACCCACAGCGATTTTGTGGCGTTTCCCGTCCTGGTAACGTTAAAGCGAGGGTCCGCGTTGAAGTTTTCGTCTTTCCCGTCAAACTTTGTGTCGTAACTTCTCTTTTGCCGTGCGATGGTGGTCTGTAGGTAGATCACCTTGAATTTCTCCTCCGAGAGCGCCTGCTGCAGTTTTTTCAGGTTAGTTTTGCATTTCTCAAGCTCTTTCTCGACATCTTCGACCGAATTTATATCCATGTGAGGTACTTGCCCGTCGGGAAATTCATTTTTCCAATGTTTTTCGAATTCCTCCTGTTCCCACATTGTTCACAGTCGCGTATGTTCAAGACAACCTATCGGGGGAAAATACAATCTCGTAACACCTCCGCTTACAAAAACGTTAATATTTCGTTACAGTCTTTCGGTGGTGTAATTGTGGCATTTAGGCTAATGCCCCGTGGTTCTCTGTCAATACAATTTGAATCTGCAGCGTTCCACACAAACATCTAAGACAGTGCGGAGAAGTCGGTTTACTCTCATGATGAAAAGTTGGACGCTTCCGGGGTCGTGCCGAAAACCCCACCCCTTTCCCCCAAATTGTTGATTTGCCTACATGTTGAAATATTGCAACCTCCGAACCTCGTCAGCACATATAAGTATCTTATTGTGTCATTTCGTATTAGCTTAATCTACATCTACAAGTAGATCTACTTGTAGATGTGCCGAAAACCCCACCCCTTTCCCCCAAATTGTACATCTACAAGTAGATCTACTTGTAGATGTGGTGCCAAAATATATTGGTGACGTAAAACCAATTAAATATATATTTTTAACTAATTTACAATTATGTGAAATGCTCTAATTGATTGTTTCCAATGTTTTTTGTATCTGTTTCTCTGCCCCCTCCCATTTAAACGTTCTAAATAATACAACTAATAATACTACAGTCGACTCCGCACAGCAAACACACATTCAAGCTACATATTCACAAAACCCTTTTTTCTATCTACATTATCAACATTACTCGGGGGCAGAGAACCCATCTGATATCTGCTAGCTTCATATGATCCAAAGATCAATGAGGGCATCTATGCCCAGTGCCAGCTAGGAGAGAGAAAGTGAGGAATGTGTCCCTCTGAGACCATGGTTGTGGGTGTGTTAGCCTAAAGGCTAATGCAGCCGCATTAGTGGGTCACTATAACTCATGCAACTCTGAATCATCCCCATATTATTGCAACAGTATTGGTGGACAAGTGATGGTGTCCTACAACTGGTGCAAAGGAAAATGAGGAATATACTGTTAAATGCAGTATTCACTCAGACCCTGTCCTTTGACATATGTGATGTGGTGTATAATGACTCTTATAATGAGTTTGATGCGTAGTAATGCTACGTACGTCCTCCTATTACATGGACAAAAGTGGCAATGGTGGATGTGCACTTTGTGGGACATTCATTATTCATGTTTTTTTTAAATATTTTTTAGACTTATGAAAGCCTCTTTCCGTGGCAGCATTTCTAAAGCTGTGTTCATAAATGTTTCACTGCACTACAACAGCTTGGTAAGGACCCTAAAGTAAGATTTTCAGTATACTAAGCTGTGACATTATACATGTGGGACAAGTGGGCTACCACTCTGGAGGCAGGTGTGGGGGGCGGGTGGTGGGGGGGGGGGTGAGGTAGGAGATGCCTCCTCCTTAAATTGACCATTTGGATCCATGCCCAGAAGTTTAAAAAAATCATTGTCCTAAAAGCTTTCCCCAGCCAGAGGGACATCACCAAATAGCGTTCTCTCACAGTTACACAGTTGTGAGCCTTTATTTGGTTACGGTAAAGAATAGACGAGACAGGCCCACGTCATGCAACAGAATCACAAATCACACACAGTCAATCACACACAATCAATCAAACAATATATGAAATGTCTGTTTAATCAGTAATTATGAACTGTAAGAAAAAGATTTTTGATATGACATCTTTCATGTGTAACAATTACAATTACATAATTTAGCAGACGCTTTTATCCAAAATTTGCTTTACAATGAGTACCACCAAGTATTACAAGGAGCAGGTAGTGGTTAGACATCTTGCTTACAGGTAGGTCAACTCTAGTCAACT
Source organism: Percopsis transmontana (assembly GCA_025447815.1). Lineage (NCBI taxonomy): Eukaryota > Metazoa > Chordata > Actinopteri > Percopsiformes > Percopsidae > Percopsis > Percopsis transmontana. Next base: position 5,862 of record JAOEHI010050960.1, on the reverse strand, counting down.
CTACTTAATGAAAATTATATAAAAGGGGTTTCATACATTCATGATTAGAAGTCAAACTTAAAGGGCAATAACCTATGTAGTTAAAACATATACTCACAATAAAGTTCCCTGAAAGGATATTAAAAATATATATTTGTTGTAACTGTATGCCCCCTAGTGTCACACATTATAGAACTGGAATGGATGTTTGTATCTGAAACTACCGGTGATAAAATATGTAAGATGAATTTCAAAACAATTCAAAATATTAGTTGAGTATTACATATACCTATATTTATTGATTGTACCATTTCATTCAGCACTTTGACTTGAACCAATAATGCCAATAAATCAAAAACCAATGTCAAAGACCTGACAATATTAGAAAATCTATGCTTTCCAAATACAACATGTCATAAACCATCACACATTAGAACCAAATTCAATCACATCAAAATAATGACAAATATATCCTGAAAAACATGTAGAAAACTTGCAACCAAGTTGTTTACAGAATCACAGTAGAACATATCTTAATTCAGGTTAACATATTCCCTGATAATCCCATACATATATTCCTTAAATTACTCTCTATAACATGATGTGCAATTCTTAGATTATAGTAGAAATCTCTATTAAGGCAACAAGATGGCAGCAAATGCATCCGCTGAGGTTAAATTCATAGCCATGAAAAGTTGTGCTATACAATGGCTACAAATGTATTATCCCAAAGATTTTACAACTTTTCTATTGGATTAGAAAGTGTAAGGATTGAGGATTATAGGTTATGATTTAAAATGGCATTCCTGAGCAGTTATAGAAAATGTAGCTCATGTATGAATATAACATTTAGTCATAACAATGTACCCTTAAAGTCAATCTTTTTCACAGTATGATTTATAGCAATTCCTCCACAGTTTCTTGCATAGTTTACATTATGCATAATATTTCATAATTAATATATTTTGAAGAAATTATTACCATTTTATATAAACAAAGTGTGAAATGAAAAGGGTATTGCTGTTACTAAATCAGGATGTGGCAGGCTAATCTTTCTCTATGCTTTTCTGATGGCACTAACCAGTAAAGTTTCCCTCCTCGTGGTCACAAATGCCTGCTGCTTTTCATAATAAGCTGCTTCGTTAATAAACGTGGGGTAGACGGTGCCAGGTCCTTCGTAGCGGATGGTTTTCCCATCAAATGTCAGGAACATGGGGTCCCCGGAGTTCAGCGGTTCCCAGTCACAGTCCTGGAACCACAGCAACAAGGAGACAGCTGAGCAGGGCTTTTTTTGTGGAACCAACAATGACTCCTCACTTTCGATGGGAATAAACTGCCACACAGTGAATATATTCTCACATCCAGAAAACATTTCTCATTTCCTCCTTCATTAACAAAAATATTGACTACTTCTAGAAGGTCACAAATGTGGCCAAAAGAGAGAAAGCACAGTCCAGAGTCCAGACCATAATATTCCTATCCCACCTGTAGATTGGGGTGCACCATGCCAATGATATTTCCATTGGCATCTCTAGGGTAGTCCACCCCTTCTGAAACTTTAAACACATCTACTGTGCAGGGAGGGAATTCGATGCCTAAACAAAAAACAGAAAGAAAAAAACACTCACAAATTAATCTAAATGCTGTATTTGGGCCTGTATTCTAATGGATCTAACAAGAAATGTAAAAAAAACAACCTGTGTGGTTTCTTGCAGGATCGTAACAATATTTTCAATGTTGTGAAGGGCACGTTTGAATAGTGAATGTTGAAGAGCTATGTGACAATGAAGTTTTGTTTGAAAAATTCAGGTTATAATTATAAATGTAGCAGGCTGTGGAACAACCAACCTCAGAAGGAGAGTGGATACCGTGCATGAGCTGTACACATCAAGACTTGCTGAGAGTCTCTATGTCTCTATTGTCAAACTGTATGCAATGGTGTTATTATTAAGCATGTCATTTTCTATCGTAACAATTAATTAATATCTCATAATCTGTAACTGGCTTTAAACATCAGACCGTTAGTCTTCAAAGAGCAGAAGAACCAATTCATTATTGTGCCAGAGCACAATGTTGCCCCTGGACAGGAATGACCAAACCATTGGCAGCCTGGCTCTAATGACATGGAAACTAACCGATTTCCAACAAGTATGCCATTCAGCAGCAAGCCAGTAAACGGACCAGGCAGGCTGCCTCTCGCACTTGGCACGGACAACTTGTTTAACATAAAATGAGGAAGGGAAAACTGCCCTTCGCCTAATTGTTTGCGAAACTTCCGTTTCCGTGGAAAACTACTGAACAAATACACAATGAAGCCGACTCCACCGTGAGCAATATATCCGAAAATGTTACATACACTGGTGTAAAGTGACTTAAGTAGAAATACGTTGTTATTGTACTTATCTTTCTGTTTGCTTTCATTGTTTTGAAAATATACATGAGGCTACAGGGGGAGGAATGTGAGCCTCTCTGCACAGAGGTGCGGAAGGAGCATGCACTCTTGAGATTCAAAATGCTTTTTCCATCCCATGTTGCAAGGTTGCTGGCAAAAAGGCAGAGAGAAGAGCAACCTTGCAACCAATTTATTTTCAGTTGGACACTGCACAATGAATTATCTGTGAAATATCTTGTAAAAACAAAACTGTATTACTGTACTGTATTAAAACTATTTACAGCTTTCCTCTAAAAGCAGAACTGCAGTACTTATGTGGTGTGCATAAATGCATTTTTATGTCTGGCGTAATCCTTTGCAATCTTCTTACTTCTTACATGTTGCTGACTGATCTATAAAGCCTTATATAGTAAGCTGGGATGGTATGTGAGCTAACACACTCTTTCCTACCTTCATTAAAGAGTTCAATGAAGTCCAGGGCGTGTTTCAATATTACCCTCATTGCTTCAAAGATGTTGCTCCTCAAAACCCCTTGAGGCTGCGGGCCAACCTCTAGGCCTGGAATAAAACAGTAAACACACTTCTAGGCATGTCTTTAACAATTTACAATGAAATGGATGAAACGTGTTCAGTGTACTGTGTGACGTATTACAGTTGGGACATTACAGACTCACCTACTGGGTGCTTGGCCACAGAGCGTGATGTGGCGTATTTCAGAAAAGGATGTTCATTTAAAAGAACAGGACAGCTGGCAGGAGCGATGGCTTTCTGCAAAACAACACCCAAGGTATTAACTACTGAACAAGAAACACATATCTATGTGTTTAGCATAGCTATGTTATCGAGCATATAGCATTATGGTGAGATAAAGCGTAGAGGTTTGAATACTAGCGGCTGTACTTACATCGCTTTTTGGTCATGTGCTACACATCAACCAAAAGTATTAACTCCTGACTGACATTAACTTTAACCTCCTGTTGGCATGGTTGACCATTGTATTGTTTCCAAAAAATTGGACACAATGCACTCTACAAATATGGAATACAATAATCCTGTGTCTCTATGGTGGGCCATCTATAAGAGAATGTAATACTGTCTGAATGGGTAAATTACTTGAACACATTACTATATAATAGTCAGTCAGTAGATCCTTACTTACTTATTTAGAGGATGATCCAATCATTAACAGGCCCAATACCACTAGGCCTAATACTATTGTTCTCTAGGTTCATTGTCACCATTCACAAAATGTGTTTCATTGTTCTAGCATATTTACAATCACAACAACATGGACCAATGCAATTTCATTCAAGTTTGCAGTGACACATTGTAATAATAATATTAATAATAAGCAGAAGTAGAATCTCTGGACAGATATTACTAAGATATTACTATCGTTCATCCACAATAGAACTTTAGGGCTGTCACCTTGATGTACTTCATCATCTGCAGATTAAAGTGGTCTTTGGAGTTTTCCAGTATGAGAGTGCAGCCCATATTGGAGGTTGTGTTGTGGAGGTCAAAGATAACATCATAGGCATCTGGGCTTCCTTTGGGCCCGAATACGTTGTTGATTTCTTGGGCCCTCCGCACTTCATATGGCAGGTCATTTCCACTAGGGGCGCTGCGATAGTCAGAGATAACATTGGGGAGTGTTCGGTTCAATAAAATAATCAAGTCTTGTTGGATTATTGTCTTCAGACTGTTCAAATGAACGAGCAAAGGGTAGCTTTGCCATATCTAAAAGTGTCAATTATTGACAAAATCTACTCTTCAACTATGGTTTATTCAGCCTCAAATTAACAAACAAACTAGGCCTAAATGAGAAGCCAGAACGTTCTGACAGGAAAGGATCTTGAGGTTATTTAAACTAATCAACCCAGTTTACTGTTGTATCCAGACAAACGTGCGCTAACCAGGTCAATGGTATTGAGTTACAGGGCGTATTTAATTTGGTGTTCTTATTACACCATTCAGTGTAATAAGAGTCTGAGCGGTTCGGTTAGGTGATTTCATTTGCTTGGTCACCCATAATTCTCAATAGAGGGTGAGCTGTCTTTTTTCCTAGTATTGGAAAATAATCAGTCTAGGCCATTCTCCAAACTTCTGTAGAATAACACCTCGACTCACTATATTGTCCTACCTCTCTCACACCTGCTCTTTAGACTACCATTTAACTGTAGGCTATATCTAGCATTGTCTGGATTGGCCACGACTACAATACATACTGGGCGCAAAGGCTATGACAGCATTTTAAAATTAAATAAGCGTTCTAGAGACGTCTTAAATATGCCAATAAATCATTATACATGAGCACAAACATCAGTTTACCGAAGTAAATCCAGCTCTACGTGTCAATAAAACTAGGCCTATCGACGCAAAACACTAATAAGAACTTCCTGTTGTTACTACTACAACAAGGAATATAAATGTGTTTATTCATTGGCAGTGATTCAGATATAAAATAAGCTGTGCAGACTAAAGGCATGAACCACGGTTTGCGTAATCATTTTATTTGCCGCTCTAGTGCACACGGAAGACGACTTAAAAAAATCCCTACTCATTTGCGAGTCTTTTCTCTGGGACCGGATGAAAGACAGCTAGAAGTCTCAAGTGACAGCTCTTCAACCTTGTTGGGTCGATTCTCAGGTTATCACGGCACTTTATTAATATTTTTTTTGAATATGCCTACACTCGTTTGTGAAAATTTTATGCGTTTTATGCGTAGTCTACAGTAGCCTACTATTAACTCCAAAAGCCTATGTGATTGGCGACAGCCCGTCCATAACATTATCTATTTTGCGACATGGCCTTTACCGAAAAGAAATGCGCCTGTCTGATGTTTATCTCTAGAGACACCGATAGCCTATAACACGACAGTAAAGCAGCACAGGTCCACGTTTACCTTAGATTTTCTACGGTAAAGGCTCGGTTAAGATCTGTGTCCACATATCTTGAGCATTTCTCCACGGCCCTTGGATTGGTAATAAAGGGTTTCGTCTCGACTCTCTTCCTCTGGATCTCACTTCCATTCTGGATCCATAGGTTCACAAGCGTTACCCCTGACATTTCATTTCCATGCGTGCCACCAAAAATAGCAACTCTTCTCGCCTCATCAAAACAGAGGGTATTATGTGAACACATGTTGTAAAAAAGTTAAAATAAAAATAGTGTGCAACTGCCAAACAAGCTCCGGGGGTCAGAGACAGGCAGGGAAAAGTTTATAGCTGTAGCGAAAAGCCACAGTTGCTCCTTAAATCCCTGCTGCGAGTACGCTTACATAACTTGGCCGCTGGGCTGCAATAGTCAGTCACCGTACAGAAATCAGCTGGGTTGTGCATTACATGGGTAGTGGGCTAAATTTGGCCTACATGGGTAGGTAGTGTTTCTCCCTTTGTTTCCACGAGTTGAAGTCGAATCACGCGAATGTTTTTTCTCATAAACGGGACATTTTGTCCCGTACAAAAGTGGATATAAAAGGATGATATATA
>JAOEHI010050959.1:0-19706 GCA_025447815.1 Percopsis transmontana | reverse complement strand
CCCCCCCCCCCCCCCCCCCCCCCCCCCCCCCCCCCCCCCCCCCCCCCCCCCCCCCCCCCCCCCCCCCCCGGGGCGGGGGCGGGGGCCCCCGGCCGAGAAGAGAGAGAGAGAATGTTGTTGGAGGGTGCAACCAGGCCATATTTCTTTCATATAGATGACATTTTATGTTTCGGGCTTGTGCAGGTGGCAGGAATGGGCCAAGAGAATACGTGAGCGGCAGAGATGACACAGGGAGTTGAGGCAGGAGAATCCCGTCATTATAACAGGTGCGCCGTCTACACATTACTAAGTCTGATTTAAAAGATAACGCAAAGAGATGCAACATTTTAATCTTAAAGAAACTAACTGGTCAAACAAACCACCCTCACCAATGGTGTCTAAAATTCAATTAATCCTAATCTTGGACAGACAAATTGAGGTGAAAACACAACCCCCTTGATTGAGTTTAAACTCACCTTTCCAAACTTGTGTTTGAGAGGCAGACCTGCCTTCTGGAAGGCCGTCACAATGTCAGGTCTATAGTCTTTGATGAAGATCCCGAGGTCAACATCTCGACTGTAGGAAATAATTCCACACTGCCTATACCAGCCTAGAGAAAGAGAAATCTTGAGATAAAAAATGTTTTTTTCCCAGTCCATAAAAAAAAAAGAAAAAAAAAGAAAGAGAAAGTGAGAGATGAAATGAAGAGGAGGTCAGTGATGATGTAGAAAGGATGGAGAATTTCCTGTAATACACACCAAGGCATGTTCCGCTACTGAGCCAGAAGGGAACTCCCAGCTCACTGAGAGTTCTGGAAGCCAGGTGTAGGAGTGACTTGGCTTTCAGACGAAAGTCCATCGCCTCTGGAGAGGTGTCGTCTGGGTAGAGCTACACAGACGTAATAGAGTTCACTTTAACAGTACAGTAAGACAGTTAATTTAAAGTACATTTTTCCCCAATTCTATGAATTCTATATTCTTTAAGGAAAGAAAATGTATTAGAGAAGTGAGTAACAAGCAGTTGTTTCCACACCTGGAAGAAGTTTCGGGCTTCCCGGTAGCGACATTCCAAAAACCGCGACTGGCTGTGTTCCATCAGGAACCGGGAGAAATTCCGGGGGATCCGAACATCCAGTCCATCTAGAGCGGTGAGAATCAGATCTGGCCTAGACCCCTCAACACACACACACACACACACATAAACACACACACACACACACGAGGGTAGATATATCTTTTCAATAACTAATTATTGCTTACTTCTAGAAAACAGTAAAAACTTATTTTCTTGAGACGCTGACCTGTCATATGCACCAGCATGGTGGCCATAGTCAAGAATCTTGAACGGGGCGAAGGTTCGGTCCATGCTGGGTTTGAGTCTCAGTGGGCCGTGCCATAAATAATTACCACTACGTTCATACAGAACGACCACCTCAAAAAAAATACAGGGAAGAAAGCAAAGAAAGAATGAGCAGTAATAATTTAGGCTCATGTTTTGAGATCCGGGTAAAGCATTTGATGGCTGCCTGAACGAGGGATTCATTGCTTTAGAAGTTCACCCAAACACAATACAGATACAAATACAAAAATGTAAAAACTGGATGCTATGCTAACCTGGATGACATAGCCATTCTGACGAAACAGGAAGTAAAGTGGAATTTCATTGCCTGACAAGTCGTCCATGCTGGCCAACCTAGGGTCTTTCCCTTTCACCTCCAGCAGTTCAAAGCCTTTCTCCTCTGCTGCTGACACCAGACCAGCCTACAGGGGCCAGGAAAATGAAATAGAAAGAAGAAAAGAAAAAAAAAATGAATATGTTCAAACCCTGTTTACACAGGTGAGTTCATTCAATTTTAATTAAGTAATTTAGCAGACGCTTTTATCCAAAGTGACTTACAGGGAGTACAATTACAAGTATTAAGGAGTAGGTATGGGTTGGACATCTTGCTCAAGGATGCTTACAGGCTTGTTGGGGATTGAAACCATGACCTTTCGGGTGAGAGTCAACCACCCAAACCACCAGATTATCAGATGATTAGACAATTTTTCTGGTTAAAGGCTATGCTGCAAATTCAGCAATGTTAGCCCTTCATATACCAATCACAAAGAATGTGTCACAAAAATAATAAATTGCAAAGTGTTACGAACCTCCAGTGGAGAGACACACACTGTAACACAAAGAATTCATAATTCATTAATTGTAAGGGGCATGATAGGTTAGTGGTTTGGGTGGTTGACTCCCAACTGATAGATCCTGGGTTCGATCCCCAAAATGCCTACCTGTAAGCATCCTTGAGCAAGATGTCCAACGCTTACCTGATCCGTAACACATGTAGTCAATGAAGGTAAAACCATACAATAAATATTTGCAAGTGGAGAAACAATTTGTATCTGTAAAAACAATTTGCAAATGTGTAACAAAAAAAGTTGTAAATGTACTGTAAAAATTACAATTACAATAAAATCATGTAATTTATAGTTTCTGAATATGAAGAAAAAAAAAGCATAGGTGAAGTGTAAAAAATCATTGTAGGTAAACACAGGTAAGTGACATACATTTTTACATGGAAAAAAGTGATTTGTATACATACAAATTCAAATATTCAACACTCAGACTTTTAGCAGTGTTTCATTGTGCAACCCTGCCAAAAAGATTTGTAAGTATGTAAACAGCTCTTTGCAAGGAGAGTAAGGCGGGACCTGTTCCTTATAACCAATCAAAGGCGTTTTCTCTGATGAATGCACAGTCAGCAGAGGGATCTCGATGCCATAACTAGGTTTACCGCAAAATATTTAACTTGAAAAAAGCAGCTGCATGCAGTAGCTAGCAGCTATCCAATTCAAAAAATAACTACTATCCTCAGTTCATACTCTTGTTACCCGGTTTATGCTCCCACTAAGATACTAATTCATTATCTAGCAACTATCTAGATTCTAGATAGTTGCTAGCGAATCACATGAACCAAATATAAACAATTCATGGATGTATAATAAGAAGTGGATACGGGACGTTAAAATGGAGCCCATTAATTAAAAAAACAATTAAAAGCATATTAAAAGCAATAGGGCGGAGCTTAATCTGGGATTTTGGGGGCAGACGTCATTGCATGCATGCACGTTGGTGCCTACAGCATGTTTTTTTTACTAAAATTTGTGAACGAGATACAAATCGATTGACAAATTGACACATTTTAATTCCCCAGTTTTTATTAACAGGTAAGTGTATAGATAGCATCATCCAAGTTAACATATTTGTTAGTGGTGTACTAGCCCTCGGGCATACCGGGATATATCCCAGTGGGCCGTTACATCGGTGGGCTGGTGGACTGGAAAAAATCCATTACGTTTTTACCAGCTCTGTCTGAGTGTTAACTACACACAGAATGTCTGCCAGTTAGCTCAGTTGGCTAGAGCAATGAGCTAATAATGCCATTGTCACAGGTTCAGACACCGCACTGGCCATTCATTTTTCTTCTATGGAAACTGTGGGAGTGGGGGCGTGGCTTAGCTTTGATGCAGGTGGGAGGGAACGTTTGGAGGTGTGGTTCACAGGGCTGGGAGACAGGTGAGGGGAATTACTAATCACCTGTCTCCCTTTTAAGCAGTGAGTGGACACAGCTTGGGAGGCCTCCCAGGCGGGACAATGAGACGGAGAGCTCCACGCGGAAGCTCTCGATTAAGGACTGTGTGATTGAACGCCAGGCAGTGTTAAGTCCCGTGTGTGTGTATGTTAAAGCTTTAACCAGCAGAAATAAAGCCGTGCGTCGCACGGATAACCCCGCAGACCGGTGTGGACAGTGTGTGTGTGCCACAGAAACATTTCACAATTGTTAGTTAAAACTGCTGTAACTTGTGGTTACAAAATTACCCCACTGATACTTGTTACTATGCCAAGCCCCCCCCTCAACTGCAACTGACTGTATGTAATCAACCCTCACTGACCCCCCCAGGACGGTCCCAGCAGATAAGTCAAGGGCTGAATTTCTTCACAGTACACCGCTGATTGCAGACGATATAATCCAAAAGCTCTCAATATCTGTCTTTTACTAACAATAATACCTTGCAAAGAAAATGTTGTCAACATATCTTTATAACTCATCCCCAAGCTAAAGTAAAGCTTTATTAAAGCGTGTCTATCACTAAAGACAAGTGCCAGGAGGTGGCAGCAGGAATGAAATTCGTAGCCTCATGCACTTGCAAAACAAATTAGTTAAAACGTGCGAACGAGTTGTATCTCATTCACACATTTTTGTAAAACGTGCCCTCGACATATCTTTTATTTCTCTCACTATGTCCACTCCCGGGCTCTGTAAATCTGTTTACCTATAACGATTTTGTTTTCTAATTCACAAACTATAAATTACACGTTTGCAAATTGGTATACAACTACATATTTTTATTTTAACTTTTTAGTTACCTGTAGGGCTGCAACTGCTCACGGAGAAGCCCACCGCAAGGCAGTCTGAAATAAACTCTGATTCATTTATGTGAATAATGTAACTGAGAAATGGGAGTAAAAATAAACCAAATTCAGTATATATTAGAACAGAACTAATTATTAAAGTTGAAGAATTCAGAACAGCATGCTTGACGTAGACCAACTAATCGAAATTCGAATTAATTGTTGCAGCCCTAGTTACACGTTTACAAGTTGTTTTTACAGATACAAATTCTTTCTCCGCTTGCAAATATTTATGGCATGATTTCATACAATTGCATCGCTGTAAATTGCTTTGGATTAGAGCGTCTATATTAGATAATTATAGTTAATCTTGTCGAATTAGAATTTGTTTGTTGAAGGTGAAGAGTTAGTTTAGGCAAGCATCAAAACACTCAAACAAATTCAGGCATTAACATTTGTACTTGCATCATATTTCCATAGACTGGCGAGCAGGGCAAAGGATGTGACTGGCCTTCCCGTACACAGGAAGGTACAGTGGGGCTCCCGTATCAGGCTGTCCCTCTGGAGTAACGCATCCTGGGACAGCAAGGTCAAGCTGGCTGTGTCAGCCAGGAACACAGGCAGGCTGTATCGCTTTACCAGTGTCAGGAACTTCTTCACTGTTTGCTGAAATGGACCAGCACACCATGGGTGAGCTTTGTCTCAGCAGAACAGAAAATGACAAAATGCGTCAATGTGAATAACAGACTCACCCACTGGACATCGCTGGCTGTTAGGTGGCCCGTCTGTCCGAGGATGTGCGGACCGGGCTAAATAAGAGAGAAAAAATACATGGTGTTAGGTTAAAAAACTAAAAAAGTAGTAGCTAGTTGACAATAAGGGCAATTTAATGGATGCTTTTATCCTAGAGCCTTACAATACTGTAGGACAGTTGTTCTCAACTGGTCTAACCTCAGGACCCACATTTGTCAACAATTGTATACATGCACCATTCAAAACAGTGCAGCATGGAAGTTCGGCAAACTTCTAAAAAAAAAAATTTTGAATATGCTGAAGCACACTCTCCCACTTTTGGGTCAGACCCACCAGTTGAGAAAAACTCCACTACCTACATTGTAGGAGAATACAAACCTCTGTGTACCTAACCTGACGTTTTTTTCCCCATTGTAAATTGAATGCATTTATGTTTTCCCTTGCCTGTGGTTGTTGTTTTTTTTTTTACATCTCTTTTTCATCTTGGTTGTAAAAGGCCTAAATCAATTTGGTACCATATGGTGCCAACTGGCCTAGGTAATTTGATAAGCATTACTTTACATTACCAAACTGATGACTTCACTAGCCTGAATCTAACTTGTGTAGCCTACACAAAACAATATCTAGATACATCTTGTTGCATTTATGCTGTACTTCATTTGAGCCTTTGTTTTAAATCGTGATTTATAATGAATACCATATCAATGTGGACAGATGGCCATTCGAGTATATTACTCTGTGTGATGACTCTGATTACTGACTACAGTACTTAATTAGAATATGACTCGTATCTACTTAATTTCAGATCTGAACAATTTGAGAACACAGAATGAAGGGAGGACTTACCTTTGAAACATATTGTCTGTAACTGTAGAGCTGAAACAACAGGAATATCGAGCTTGTAATGACGAGGAGGCCTAAAATCACTGTTTTGTTGAGGCGAGGCATCCGTCCGTTTGCAAGGCAGTTAATGTTACAGATATTTATATTAATGTCAAGTGGTTAATTCATATGGCTGTTTACACATATACGGCTCCGCGAAATTGAAATGCGCATAACGTAGTAGCACAATGAAACAAAGGTCTGTTTTTTCCAAATTCATTTCGTTCGCCGTGAAATGTTGTCATGAGGTTTCTATTTCAGGTCTGCAGCATTGGACTCCAAATACTACATCTGCACAACGATCACTAGCAAGCCAGACTGACAATGTTGACTTCCGGTGATTATATACAAAATAAAACCTTGTTCACAAAGTACCGATGTAAGGAAATATCACGTACATTTAAAAAAAACCTGGGCTACTGTTGCTGATTCATTCCTGACCAATTTCCGTTTTTATTTTGAAGTTAGCTTGACATACATCTAAAATTTATTTCCGGTTTACATTATTAATAATCTGTTTAATGCCATCACATGCTAGCGCCGCACTTTCAGAATTAGATTAGTGAACGTACTGATTTGTACGGTGGTTACTTCAGTATTCTACATCCATTCTCTGATTTGTCAAACTTACTTTGTAAAAATAATACAACATCGAAATGACTAAGACTTAAGGAAACAAACATTAACGGCCACATAAACAAGTTTTATTTTTCCCATGCGTAAATAGATAATTTAAAAAAAAACATGTTTAATCCGTTTTTGGATAAAATCTAGTGTAAGAAAATCATTACAAAGACACTATAAAATTTTGATTAAGCAAGTCTATGATAGCACAACTGTACATAGATAACAGTATTACATAGTCCGGGCAGGAGTAAAACCCTTCAAATGTAACAGAATACTGAAGTTTCTGTGGTCATTGATAATATTACAATTTAAGCTTTTGTATATTTACAAAAAACAAAATTAAGTTCACATCCAAGTCTTCAAACAAACTTGAACGAGTAGAATTTACACCAGCCAATTTAATTCTACTTTCTAGTTTATCTGAAATGTACCAGTCTATTAGTTAGGATGTAAATCTGGTAAATGCATCCCTACTGTGCGACAAATCTATGCAACCACATGTGCTTTCCTTTAGAAAATATTTAAATCCACTAAAATAAATACCCGCCATACTCATATTTAACCAAATTCAGAAAACCTAATCTTAACCCAGAGGAATACATTTGTAAAACTGGTCTGAACATCTGTATAGAAATAAGAGATACCCTCCAACTCAAAAGATGGAACTTTAAACCAATACATGCTGAATAATGAAGAATTCTAGTTAGGTTTCTATAACTAACACAACATCAGAGGTGGAAAAACACCCAACTGTCAGAACATCCATGTACAGAATGCTGGTTTAAACATTAGGAATGGTGTTGAAAGGCACAAAACGTGTTGTAGTTTCCCCAACAAATTCACTACGATAATAGAAGTGAAGTGAAGCGAGGACGAGGTCCTCCTTTCTCTGTTGTTGTACCAAAATGTTTAGCATGTCTCAGAGTCGTAGATGAGGGACTGGCATGGTGACATCACGAAAGAATCGATGTACGAGGGCGTTTTTGGCAGATATCCTCTTGTTTGGATCATAATTTAACATTTGCTGCAAGACAAAAATATATCAAATGTTAGTACACACACACACACGTAACTAATTATCCTATATATCCTTCTCTTGCTCTTTTTAATATATATAAAAAATATATCAATCTGGCATTCTATAAAGTTCTCACCCCAAGTAGTTCTCTGCCATCCTCATCAAGCAAAGGCACCACTTTGGCCAGGTCTTGTCGTGCCCACTTGGGAAAAGAGGGCTTATAGTCTGGCATGGATGTAACCCCAGGCCAGACGGTTTCATCTGGCGTGCCCAAGGTGCGAAAGATACGGAAAAGCTGATCTATCTCAGAATCACCTGGAAACAAAGCCCTTCTGGTGACCTAGAAACAGAAGAATCTTGTGCTGTGAGATTTCATAGCTAATTTACATTTAAAAATGGGCAGCTGATCTTTTTTTTTTTTTTGTGAGCTTTTTACCATTTCAGCGAAGATGCACCCCAAGCTCCAGATGTCTACAGCTGTAGAGTAGTATTTACACCCCAGCAGAATTTCGGGAGCTCTGTACCATAAAGTCACCACCTAAAATATTATTAAAGTAAAATTAAATGAACAGAACACAACCTTGCATTAAAAATAAATATTCATTTTATTTGTTAATGTCAGGTTCAGGCATGTTTGCGATTTTTCAGTAGTCGACTAGCAAAGACAATTAGTTTATTCACTCGCATGCTAAACGCCTCCACATAAATGTGACTCAGCTCATGTTGCTGACTGCCACTATGTAATATGAGTTATGTCCTAGATATAGGAGCAGGACAGTTGTGCAGCTTACCTCATGAGTGTATGTGCGGACAGGCACTCCGAAGGCTCTCGCCAGGCCGAAATCAGCCAGCTTGATCTTACCCTGAGCATTGATCAGAAGGTTCTGGGGCTTGAGGTCACGATGGAGCACCCTATGGGAATGGCAGAAGGCTAAGCCTTCCAGTAGTTGGAAGAGGTAACTCTGCAGAAAACAAAGCCATAACAAGGTCAAATTTACACAAAATTGACACTATTTTACAGACACATGATATCTTAAAGCACCTAGTACAGACATGATTGTTGCATTAAATGATTATTATGAGCTTAATATTGTGGTATAGGATGACACTATTGCCGTTTGGACTGAATCACCGGGAGTCCTGATTTTCTCAGGCAAGTTTCTGCTACTTCCAGAACTAGGGGCGTGCAAAAATATAGTTTAATTGAAAAATCGTTTTTAAAAATGTATCCAATTCAATATCGATCTGTAAAACTGATCCTGTAAATCTGATCCTGTAAATCCTGTAAATCTGTAAATCCTGTTCCTGCTGGATTTCTGACCATTACCGCCCGCTCCCGCAAAGTGTGTGTCTTCTCCTGTCCCGCAGGGAAAACATGTTATTTTACTGTGTAGTATTAATAAAGAGATGCATACCTGTCAACAATAATGTAGCAAAATTAGGTTCTAATGCATATTTACACCTAGTCTAGGCAGCGAAAATTTAGCTTTTGCTCTGCAAGATCACATGACAATACTATTTCGGCCAAACTCGTTACTGCCCATACCAGGGATGACGTTTTTGAATAAGGCCTGAAAATACGTGACAATATAATTAAAAGCTTCCTAAAGAATAGTGTTAAGATTTTCAAATGTCCCGGGACCCGCAGTTTATTTTTTGACCGCTCACAGCAAAGTTAAAACCCCCGCTCCTGTGAGATTTGAGTTCAATGCAGTCCTCTGGATCGATCTTTTAGGCTAATATGCATTTTTCCCGGTTTGCTAACTTCTAACGTATTCTAACTTTTCTAACGTATCCGCAATGGTTAAACAGCCAGAGAATTAAATAGACAGGCTCTGACAGGTTTACTGTCGTATTAAAGGAAATTTCTAGTCCTCCTGTTAGTTGTAGCTCTCTCCTTTTAACAACCTGTGAACGCATAGAAGCAAACCTGTTACATGTTCTAGGGTTAGGGCATAAATATTACAAACTCTAATTTATGTTTTGGCACAGTTGGGGCATCAGTGCCAATGCCCAGCCCTACCCAGAACTGTCAAATACATATGCATACTTGGCAATTTGTAGCTTAAAACTAGAGCCTTATGCTAAAGTCACGTGTTCTTTGGCCACTACATGTATGATGGTTTGGCAGCCACACTTACCTTTACCAGAGGTAGAGGAATACCAGTGATGGAGCAGGAGTCCATGAACTTCTTCAGGTCTTGATGGAGGAACTCGAACACAAGGTAAAGCTTGTTTTCCGTGTGGATGACATCACAAAGCCTGATAGAGAGGGGTTGTCTTTTGTAACAGCATGTTGTGATGGACAGAACTTAAGAGGCTTATAGTGCACCCAGGTGTTAGGATTAAAATGAAAATAAATAAAATAAAATAAAATACACCACCAGGTACTTACTTCACAATATTTGGGTGATTGAGTTCTTTGAGGAGTGAGATCTCACGAATGGCAGTGCTTGGTACACCTTCCGTTTCTCTTAATAAAAGACATAGTTAGATGTTAGACTTTTTTACTTACTTACTTTTACCTTCCTACTTTCTCTTTTGTTATACAGTAATTTGTTGATCTGGATTCATTCATATGGATACATATTTATCTTATTTCAATGTTGGTCATGCTCTAAAATCAATATTTTGATTAGCAAACCTGAGAGGCTGAACGTCTCACCACAATAGTCAAACTGCTACTTTCTAGCAATATTTGTGCCCGGTTGTGCCCTAATTGTATGGGGAAATTCAGGCCAATTATGACATAACCTTGAGATGAAAGACACTTTCATGTATTATACTGTCGTGAGCTGGTTGAATCTATCTCATAAAGGCTTAATTTAACAGTTTTGGAATCCCGAATCTGTATCTTAGCCACTGCCAGTAAACACAAAAGGCATATGGTTGCTATTGTTACAAGGGGATAGGCTGAGATGAGAGGAAGGCCTTGAGTATTGTCCAATATGCCTACATTTACAAATATATTATTTTATTCTTTACTATTCTAAGCGTCACTTGACAAAAGTCAGATGGAATTTAGAATAGCCAAATCAGAACTAGGCCGTACAACAGTATTCCTGACGTTACCTACAACACCAATAAGCTATTAGACACAAGGGCAACTAAGTTAACTTACGTGTCTAGCCTTATTTTCTTGAGAGCAACAGTTTCTCCACTGGCTTTGTTCTTCGCTTTGTACACCACTCCATAAGTCCCTTCTCCAATCTTTTCTACTTTTTGGAACTGCTCCATTTGATGAAGTTACCTAACGTTAGCTTAGTTTATCCCTTTGTGTTGCACAAAGTAAACTCGTTAGCTGCACACACTGACGCTAAATAGCAGAAGGAGAAATCAGTGTACAGTTAACTTCTTTGTTAATAAATCTGTTCTGAGTACACTGGAACCTCCAGACAAAGCCTTCATGAGACTTGACAGACGCAACTTAGGTCAATATATAAGTAGCATTGGTCATTTGCTAATGCTAACGGTGGAATTTCAATAACAGAAAACAAACGGACAAAGCGCGGCTCCCTTCTGAAACGGATAGAACATGTAGACAATTCCCGCGTTAGCCGCGGGGCGTTTGCTTTTCCTCAACGACTTTTCTGCAGGGGTGGTGCTTAGACTTTGTTTGTTTTTTTGTCATTGTGCCCCCCTTATGTATTCTATAGTATAGCCTATTCGTGTATTAATGCAAATTATAAGTGACATTCAATACGTGAGAAATGTGCAGACAGGAACATTAAATGTAAAATGTATGATATTGTATTACTTCCTGATGGGATCAGGAGCGTTGAGTGGGAAAAGAAACAAGCATTACAAATGGCACTCTTTTATCACGTGATCTAGCATCAGGGCGAACTCAGGGTATTCGCCAAGGAAGGACGCTCGCTGAGAAGTAAACGTGCCTTAAACAAAACAAAATATGATTTCTATTTTTAAAAACGTTATTTGGAACCACATTTTTCAATACAAAATACAAAATGCACTGTTTTTATTTATATATTATGATTTGTCCTGATAGAAATCCTGAAAAAAATAGCCTACTTTTATAGGCAATTAAAAACAATAAAAATAAGACATTTATTAAAACCAGTTATGTATGAAACTAAATACGTTTATACTAAAGACTAAAGACTACTAACTTAGAAGTAAGTAAGTGAGCACTTGTCTTGTGGTATGTTAGGTCAGGTGAGATTTAGTCCTTGGGATCTCTTGCTAGCACGAGGGATCACATGTAGTGCATCTTGATCAAGCTCACAAACTGAGTTCCCATTGACTCCACCTTCAGGTATTAATGTAGAGTGGATTGTCATGTATCTAAAATATAATAGCCTTTTCCTCCAATTGCCACATAAAACTGGAGAGACTGTACTATAAAGTGAAAACTATTAGACTACAAAGTGTTTAAATTTTACGTCATTATGAAAACATTACTTACTGTACATTTTATATTTTAATTATTTAGGTCCATTAACTTTGGTATTGTTGTAGGCAATACCAAGGTAATTTTATTGAAATATCATATTATAATGTTATACCAAATTTAACTAAAATAATTTAGAAAATCCCTGTTTGGCTCTACACTTTTTTATTGTCAATGAAGTGTCTTCAGGGCGTATACCTGTTTGATGTTAGAACCTTTATTCCTCTGCATTGTTAATGTATGGAGACAACGATTACAGCCGCGGGCCATAGGAACAATACAAATAATAGTCTTTGAGGGGAAAATCTACAATACGTTTATATTACCACTTGTTAACAAATCAAATGAAATGGGATTCCATTTTCAGTTCCAATGTGTGAATGAGGTCTTGTGCTCATCTGACTGCTGTAGATTAGAGTGAAGAACAATGAGACGACTCACAAGCAACCCTGAGACGTATTTAACAGCCGGGGGTAGAGATCAGAACCTAAAAGAGAGAATGAAAAATAAAAGGATGCTATTGATTTGCCATCCACAAACTCATCTTGTGACCACCATGCACACATAGCTGTGAGGTCAGATGGTGGTACAGATGGTGGTCACATCACATACAGCAAAGTACAATATATGAACTTATATCGTACACATAACACAAATCTGACATTTCATTTATATTTATGCAAAATAAAGACTTAAACTTAAATGCTATGTTACTGTGCATTTTTAATTGGAATGTAAAAAATATTATGACCATAGACAATGACCATTAGGCCAACTTCTAAGTAGGATATATTAACATAATCAAATAAAGAACTCAATTTACTATAAAGAAAGTTATAATTGTATAAATATATATTTAGATAAAGACACATTTGCTCTGGGAACAGTAAACTATATGACATTATTAAGACACACAACAGTTGTATACTAGCTCTAATTGTTTACCGAAGGGGCGGGGCCAATTTGCAAACTGTTAATGATGTCAGAAGTGAGAGGAAAGTTTATGGTAATTCAGCATTCAGGACGCTCTTAAAGAGAGTTGGAGTACCTGTCCTCAGTGGGAGTTGTGTTGGGGTGTATCACTCAGGGTGAGGAACAGGGTTTAGGCATAACACAATGAAGACTGTAACACTGATCTTGGTAGTGTTGACCTTCACATCTGCAATGGCAACAAGTAAGTAAATCACAGTTGTATAGCAATTTTTAATCATGCGTAGAGCTGTGTCTGCGTTTGTTAGGTTTAATAACATTTGATATTGACTGAATTTGTGGTCATTTTATTCTATTAACACACAAAATTTTCTTGTGAGTCTTTTTTAATCTGTGTCAAAAATGCCAAAACTTGAAGATTATCAGTTTAGACTATAGCATCATGGTGCTACAGGGCATGCCGCAATGTGACTAATAATATTCAAGACATTGCTTCTGCCTCTGCATGAAATTAGTGTGAATCTTAGCATTTCCTGGTTGGGATTGTGGTCATTATTGAAAAACGATGGGGTTTTATGCTTATTACATGCCAGCACAGATCAGCACTGATTGCAATAAGAATAAAACATCACAGGTCAATTTGATGGCAACACTATAATTTTACAAAATAAGTTATTTGGCCTATCTATTTCAGTATTTTAGATGTAACAAATAAGTATCATTAGTCATTCTGTGTAATTGCATGTGAAGACATTTCCCACCAAAGGAATTCTCCCACACATCACTGAGTACAAGGCTGCCTTAATGTCTGAGCTCCCTCATTCCTTCAGTTGGGATTACTGACCTGAGGCTCAGCTGATGGTCACATGAAAAGGATTGAGGGGATTGTAGGGGTCCTGTGACTCCCCACGCTCATGGAAAAACACAGAATTGCCCTCAGTTCCATAAGTGTATCGTTAAAAATGTACGCAAGATTTTCACTGGCAAATACAGTTTACTGTATGATACAGTTTGCTCCAATTTACTGTATGACACAGACGTCACTGTAAAACATAATGTAAACAAGATATAGAAAAAGCAAAACATACTTTGCTTTTGTATGGCAGTTCAGACAAAGGTCTTAACTTTTCTTCACTTTTAATATCACCCGTTTTCATTGCTGGGACAAACTTATGATGTTTCAGTAAAAAATAGAGAGATTCCCATGCACTGTCACCCAAAATGATGTACTGTTTAGGAGGATAAAAAGGAATGTTTATTTTACCAATGCTTTGTCTTTTCCAGAGTATAAATCTCAATCCTCGCGCTACCGCTCATGGAATTCACGCATGTATCCTGTCTGGAGAAATGGAGACCCAAGATTCAGAGACTGTTGGTCTGGTGAGTTTTACAGTTAAACTCTTGCTTGGACAAAGTGTGTTCATTGTTCTCTTGCCGGACTGTTCACAGATTTTGTGTGTAACATTATGTCCAGGTGGTGAGGTTACCTTTGACATCAGAAATGATGCCCCAACCCTGACTGGAGCCAAAGCAACTTTTAATGTTGGCCTTCATTTCCCGCAAAACCAAACTGTGCTTCCCGATGGGCAGGTTGTCTGGGCAAGGAACTGCACCATTAATGGTAACAATTAGGTCAAACCTCCAGAAACATTGTGTGTCGCATACACGTGTTATTGCTGTTGATGTATTTTAAACATAATTTTTCAGGAACGCAGTATCAAGAGGGCCAAGCTGTGTATCCTGACCAGGGTGCAGACTTGAGTGGGGTTTTTCCTGATGGGTCACCTATCATTAGGGTCCGGAACAGGAAGCCCCTCTATGTGTTTGTGTGGAAAACATGGGGTAAAAAGGATTGGTTAAAAGGCTATTTGAAACACGTTACCTTTTACAAGTTACCTAATGTGTAAATATAATATAATATATTTGTATAATAAATGTTAATGAGACACTAGATATAGCATAGTTTAACTTGAAGTAATGTGAAGTTATGTTAATATCCATTCATTGTTAAATGTGCTAGAAAATCTTTTGGCCAGTGATGATCCATGTGTCGAACAATAGTGGCAGAGACAAAACCGTTTGGGGCCATTAGTAACCAGTCTTCCTTAGAATGTACTGTATGTATGAAGTATGAACGTTCCTTGTTTTAGGAGAGTAAGGAAGAGTGAAACAGTGGGCGCGTCAATTGAAGTTGCTTTTGGTAATGGTGATGTTTGACTAAAATATGACTCTATTTAAGGGCGCTACTGGCAGGTGGCAGATGGACCTTCAACGTCACTCACAATTGACACAGACAATGTACCATTGGGGTCTTACAATATGGAGGTGGTAATTTATCACTGCCGTGGCAAAGACAAGTTTGTTCCTCTCGGCTATGCCTCCACGGTGTTCACCATTACAGGTGACCATGTGAAACACCAACACTAATTCATCAAATAAAAACATGTTTTGACGAATTAACAATACATTAAAATGATTAGTCTTACAATGACGATTAATATCTGTTGTCTCTCTGCCCGTCAGACCAAATACCCTTCTCCATATCACTTAGCCAAGTCAATGACATCAACCAGGATGACCAGAACTTCATCCAGAACAGAGCGATCGCATTCGGCATCAGCCTCCACGATCCCAGCCAGTACCTCAGTAGCTCAGATATCACCTTCAACTGGGACTTTGGAGACAATACTGGAACTCTGATCTCCAGAGAGCTCACTGTCACACACACTTACCTGTCACCAGGAACCTACAGGCCTCAGGTCGTCCTGATGGCAAGCATCCCCAACGGCTGTGCCGATCCCACCGCAGGTGAGTTTGTAAACCGCTGGGTGATGTAATCAAACTAATAATTAGACCATGCAGCTAATGAACCCTGTGCTATATCATTCATATTAAAGGAATACTGCTTGAGTGTGTGTTATAGTGCCCCCACAACCCACAATTTCCACCCCAAGCTCACTGTTTATTTTTAAAACATAACTGTGCACGACAGTGCACAGGACTGTATATCAGTGCTGTAGGGAGAGGGAGTAGAGTAGTGAGAGTTACTCAGCATTTAGTGTTTCAATATTTTTGTAATTCTGGTTTAAATCAGAAATTAAGGAGTGTACCTCTAACATATTGTAGCTGCAATTAAAAAAATATACTAGCACTAATACAGTCCAAATGTCCTTCCTTTGCATCAGCAGTTCCTATAGATGCATCAACTGCTCCAGCAGTAGTAGTAGTGATGGCCTCCACCCCTGCAGCTAACTCTCCAGCCCCAGCCCAAGAGGGCGAGGGCACAGCTGTAGACGTGCCCGCATCTGAGGCCACTCTAGCGGACGACCTGGCTCTGGCAGCCTCCGTGCAGCCCGCGGGCGACGTGGCGGCCGTGACTGCTGCCTCTGTAGCCCCTGTCGCAGAGGAAGAGGCGGCTTCTCCCGCGGCTGAAGATCCGACCGTGGCACTAGACGCAGCCACCGCCGCCCCTGCTACCCCGGCAACTGAAGTGCCAACCGTCGCCGCTGTAGATGCTACTGGGGAAGTTGCAGAGACCACCGAAGAAAACGTGCCTGTGATCGATGCCGCAGCTTCTGCTGCCCCCGTTGTAGAGGGAGAAGAAACCGCAGTGGTTGATCTGGAAGATTCAGTCCTTCCAGAGGCGCCAGTTGCCACTTTTGTTCCAGCAGCAGGGGGCGCTGCCGTGCAGGAAACCGTAGCTACTGCAGCGGCTGCAGTCGCCACAGAGGCAGCCCAGACAGAGGCAGAAGACCAGGCTGCCACCCAAGCCCCAGCTGTGGAGGAGGCAGTGGCAGCTGAACCCGCGGCAGATCCCGAGGCCGAGACAGTGGAAACAGAGAACGTGGCTCCCACTGCTGCAGGTGAGCACCAAGTAGTGAACTTCCCCTTAAAGCGAGTTGGAACATTTTAGCGCGTAACCTAACTACGTTTTTATTTCTTTATCAGAACAACCTGCTGTCAGCGAGGAGGCGGCTGCTCCAGTAGAAGGTGAACTAGAAGCAGAAGTGGAAGATGCGGCTTCCACGGAAGCAGCACAGGTTGCGCTCATTTTGGCCAAGAGGCAAGCTCCAGAACTTGTGGCTGGCTGTATGGTCTACCGTTATGGCTCCCGCGCCACATCTGTGGACATCATCCGTGAGTAATTAAGTTTAGTTAAGTTAAGTTAGTTAATCATAACTTAAGAATCTTATTAGCTTCTACAGCTTCTACAGATCTTTTGAGCTCCAAAAATGCTTTGCTGTCTGGAAACTTCTGCAAATCTTTCAATATTAAATCATCCATGGCTAATTAAATTGTGCAGTGTCCAGTTTGGATTTTGATTGGCTAAAGGTGGTCCAATCAGCGTATTATATAAATCCTTTGATTGAAAGACAGATAAGAAAGGATGGTTTGCCAGGGTGAATAGGCTAGGCCTTCAGTACATAGCCTACCTACTTGAGAAAATACAACTATGATTTGTTGCTTTCACAACCTAAGATAGTATATAATTGTAATCACTGTTGTAATATCATCTCTTTGCCATGCAGAGGGCATTGAGAGTGCAGAGATCGTTCAGGTAGCCAATGTCGTGTCTCTGACCAACGAGGTGGAGCAGAATGCCGTGGACCTCACTATTACTTGTCAAGGAAGGTGAGTAAATCATACAGGCCTATATAATTACACAGATTAAATTACCACTCTTTAAATCCGTATGTTGCGTTAGTGTTGTGGCGTCCTGGTGCTTTGAGTGAATCGGCTTCCCCGTCCTTCATTTAGCCTGCCAAGTGAGGTGTGCACGGTCATCTCGGACGCCGACTGTGTCACGCCCATGGAAACGGTGTGCAACGCAGCGGTGCCATCTCCCGACTGCCAGTTGGTCCTGCGTCAGTTCTTCAATGACTCCGGGGTGTTCTGCATTAATGTCTCGCTGACGAACGACGTCAGTCTTGCTGTGGCAAGTGCCAGAGTCAGTGTAACAGTAGGTGAGACGGCTTTTCAGTTAGTCAGAAGCATTTGTTTCTCAGTGAAGCATAAAAAAGCAAATATAAACAACCATGAACTGCATTGAAAGTTTCAAACTGTATACACATTGAGATAATCCAACTAAATGTATTAGTTGGTTAGTTGGTCCCTGCGACACATCTGTAACATATCAACTATCTATCAGTACACTCAACAATTGATCTTTAACATATCAACTACATGACAGCTGTGTGTAGGGAACCATGCCCACAGGTTGACCTGGAACCCAGGACAATCTAACCCCCTCCCAACCTCTCTGAACCTCGGTGACAACTTCAAAAGAAGACCTCCAACCATGACAAACACTCTGTTGATGGTGTACTAACGTGGTTAACTTGCACAGCTAACATGTAGTTGATATGTTAATGATAAATTGTTGAAAGTGTACTGATAGCCTAGTTGATATGTCACAGATGTGTCTGTTGATAGTTGGGACCACCCCAAATAAAGTGTTACCCTTTTTTATTTTATCTTGTGACCCCTAGAAGCAGCTGGTGACCCATTGGGGCTCCCCGACCCACACTTTGAAATCCACTGATCTATTCATTTGTTGTTGCTGTGCTGTCTCTCTCTGTCTTTTTATACTTAATTTGCAGGTGACAATGGTTCCGGAGCTAGCACTGTAGCTACTGTCTTGGGTGTTATGGTCCTGGCCTGTGTTGTTAGCTCCATGGCTCTGATGTACAGGTGAGTGCCAACCGGACAGTGAAAGGCTTAGTGTGCAATTCTGGCCACTAAGTTCACACTACATATGGAAATACCTTGCCCCGAAACAGTTTTAAAATACTTTAATCGTGCAAGGATAGCTTACTTTACTTTGTGTAAAGTGTGTCGATAACACATTTTGTTGTCAGGGCAAGTGAGATACGCTAAACTTGTTTCCTTCATTTTCTCCAACAGGCGTTATAAGCAGTACCAGCCGCTGAGAGAAGACCATGTCATAAATGGTATGGGCAGCTCTACAGTAACATCAGTGCCTCTGCTGTTGTGGAATCTGCTAAGCAGGCAGTCGCCCGGAGAAAGCAGGCCCTTGCTTCAGAGCCGGGTGGTGTAAACACTGTTTACAATGTTGTTTGTGATCCTCAACCACCCTTTACTTAATCTAAAATGTTAACTATAAACATTGACTAGAATCTAACTATTGTAACCTGATATGTTGGTTATTTTGGTTACATCATTCAATTTCAGTAGCCTCCAAGAAAAATGTTTGACGGTTGGCTCCCTTGTCCTAAAAAAGTGTTTATTTTGACTTACATTTCTATTTAACAGTAATAATTTACAGATTTACAGGTTTACAGATAATTATAATTTATTTGCAGTCTACCCGTATCAAGTCTGTAAGTCTGTAACTCACACCTGTTCAAATGTAATTTAAATCACTATCCTTTCCTATCCACTATTCAATTTTAACATACCCTAAAAATAATAAAATGGAACTTTCATTAGCAAATTGTGCGAATTGCTCTGAATATATGTGTGATCATCACAAGGTTTTTGGGCTAAGGGAACTGTACAAGCTATCCAGATCTTCCATTATTTGTTTTGTAAATACTAGTATTGTGAAATATATTATAAATGTTCTTAAGGACACAAAACAAAAATTTAATTAACTTAATAAATGCAGGCTATCTCTCTCTCTCTCTCTCTCTCTCTCTCTCTCTCTCTCTCTCTCTCTCTCTCTCTCTCTCTCTCTCTCTCTCT
>JAOEHI010050958.1:0-19708 GCA_025447815.1 Percopsis transmontana | reverse complement strand
CTGTTGTTTCCCTCATTGTTAAATAAATACTGTAAAAGACACCAGTTTGTCGATTGCTCATTTGTGGATTCACTTTCCCCCTAGGGAAATATCCAAATTTCCACGACATATATCACGCCCGTTTCTCAGAGAAACGCAAATAAAATGTATGAAGGAAAATGACTGCTTATTGGTTTTGTTTTTTGTTCTACATTTAAAAAAGCGGAAAGTTGTTCAGATCGTTGGGGTCAGCATTGGTTTTCTTGAGTGTGGGTTTCGCAGCTGCAATTTTCAGGGTGGGGGGCACAAAGTGGTGCATAAACAAAAGGCACCAGTCTACAGAGATGTGGAAAACGCTGATGTGGTCAGAGTCATACTCTCCACAAGTGGGCGAGTGCATGTGTGGTGTGTACACCATAGGACGGTATAGGCCTGAATGCTTGACCCCTACACGGAAGGAGGCTCTATTATGCTGTGGGGAGCCTTTTCCTGACATGGTTTGGGTCCACTTAGAAGGAAGGGTCACTGCAAATCATTACAGAGTTTTGTATCCCCATGGGGATACATTTATGTCCTGGTGTGATGAAGTGGTCTTCTAATGGATGACAATGCCACCGTCCACAGGCCAGAAACTTGCAGTATCTATGCCAAGGCACATTGAAGCTGTTCTGGTGGCCCAACACCTTACTGAGAAACTTCATGTTGTTTTTTCCCTTTCAATTGTATGTTCCATAAATAAAAATAGCAAGATGACAATACTGTGAAAATATACACCAGCAGCAAAAGTATGAATAGTTAATTTTCAATTATTCTATTTATATAGAAAGCTTGTATGTCAATATATACAACATTAGGTTACTGTCAGGCCAGTAGAACTTGATAATATGAAGGAGGAATGCTTTCAGTTTCACTCTTCGTCATCAGTTTGTAGACCTTTTCACCTTGCCAATTACTTGTTGGAATACAGTAGGTCTACATGAATAGACTCTTTTACAGGGCAATTAAAACAATCATTACAAAACCTGGATACTTTTACAGGCAGACAGTATGATGTGTCTACATATAAGTATAATACTACATACTGTAATCTGATAATGCAATATTGAAGTTTAGGATACGAACAATATTTTTGGGGAATTTCAAGTGACTATTGTACACTTCAAGACTGAAACTTGTGTATGTATTTTTACTAACATCCTGTAAAAACATTTTTACAATGCACTTAACACATTTTATAACGTATATTTAATGCATGGTATTAAATAATATTTTGTTATTATTCTTCTTATATAGAATTTTTAAAAAAGCATAGTATATATATATATTTTATTTAAAATATAAGACAGGATTAATATAAGAATTGTTAAATTCAAAAGTTAATGACAACGTTGTCGTCAACCCTGCAGTGGGAGTTTACGTCTCACTGAAAGGGTTTTGCCTCCTTCAAGTGTCGTGTTGTATACTGCAATGAAAGTATAAAAATCCATCCTTGTTCATCATGTTCCATTATAGTAGAGTAAAGCTTTAATGTACCAGAGGGGCAATTTGACTTACGAACAGCAGTTAAAAAAAATAATATAGTATACATTCAATATAGACATCCATAAAGACAAGTACACAGTTAGCACCAACGTCACTGTTGTCGTTGTCACCAAAACCATCAGAACAATAAGAGATAAATAAATAAATAAATGGGTGAGGGCACCATATCACATCCACAGATAGTCACAGGCTGAATCCCATTTTGTTTAAAAATCAGCTGATGGGAGAAAAGTCCTCATCTGTTAGTGACACCTCTAGCGTGGTGTGGCGTAGGCCTACTAATGACTGCTGTCCACTGCTGTCCACACTGATCGGTCAGGGTTTACCCCTGGTGCGCACGGCTTTATTCCTCCAGTCACAATATTATCCAGTCGCTAGCACGTAGCACATAAACAGGTCTTAAACACAGTATTAAAATGTATCACGGGAGTTTTGTCTCTCCACTCCTCATGCCGCCTGCACGTCGTGTGACTGGCGTCTCTCCCGGAGGTCTTGTCTGTGTTCTTTTTAGTGGGGAGACAGGTGATTAGAAACCACACACACCTGTTCCCATTCCTCAAGCCTTGTGAACCACCCCTCCAAACGTTCCCTTCCACACGCATGAGAGCTAAACCACGCCCACACTCCCACAGGTGGCAAAAGCTCCACCATAAGGGGAACAGATTAATTTTAGTGGCCCTCATTTACGAAACGAACGTACAACAGAAAACGGTTCCATAACCGAAATTGTGCTCGAGAATGTCAGATGGTTCAACAAACAAGACTGAATATGATGCACCTGTGTTTTTTCTCTAAAGAGGAAGCAAATATACATGGGTACTTCTCATTAATGAAACTGATTCTCATTAATGAAAATATTGTTACAGATTTGAAAGGTGTGGGGAATTTATGTGTGCTTTGAGCAAAGTCCTATAATGCTCTTGAACTTGAGCTTCCTCACTCGAGGATGCACAATTAAGGAAATGAGAAGCACCCATGATCTCATTGTCATCAGCAAATCAATATTAGTTCAATGTCAGTGTCCCCACCCATGTGGCCTGTTGGCTTTCATCAACATTTTTATGTTGATTCAACATTTATTAAACTATGAAATTTCAACCACAATCAAAACTATGGTTTGGATGAAAACTCAACATTGTCTTAATGTCACCTTGCTATCTGGGATTCATCATTGCTTGTCATTTCTTTAATAGCACGTCCTAATTTGTTTCCTTGCATCTTAACTCCCTCCTGAAATAAAAAAAAAGATTTGAAACATGATGTATATTGCTGGAACTTGTTAATCAAGATATTCTTATAAATCTTAATGTGGGAATGTATGCTTTATTCAAACACTTTCAGCACTTTTAAATGTATTTAATAAAAATCAGAGAGACTAAGGGAAAATATATAAGATAAAGGGAACTTCAATGGTGTCAGATGTGAAAGAGAATAGGCTACATGTGTGTCAGTCAGAAAGCCTGAACGGACCGATTAGGGGGCCGTTCCTGTAAGTGCCCCGAGTTCCTGCAGTGGAAAAGCGCACTAAGCATCGGGGCGGAACCTGGATTATTTATATGAACGGTCCACGTTTGTTTCCAAAATTTCTATGGATGTGAAGTTTCTTTTTCTTTGTGTGTGGCCAGCATTCAGCAATAATTCAGTTGAAACATCTTTCTGACAGGTTCACTTACTGTAAAGACACAGGTTCTGAACATCAATATAGCTTGATAGTTTTAAAGAATCTTCCAATTACAAAACAGTCGTATTCCTATATCTCTGATGTTTCAACTCAATATACGTGTTTTTACTTTCACCGTCAGACAGAGATCAAACAAACAAAATAATTACAGGATTCAAAGTAGATCAACAGTATTTTGACATGTTTATCACTTAATGTCTTCTTGTCTGATGGACGAATATGCCAGCAGAACATGGAGGAATAATGGATTCTTTTTACGCCACTTAATTCCAGTGGAGGCAAATCTTAATGCTACAATGACATTCTGAGAATTGTGTGCTTTAATTTTTTGTGTTTACATTGCCATGTCTTTATAGGCAGAGACCTTTTTTCAGGCATATCCAATATAATCCTTATCAACACTGTAACATATAGTGCTGTCAAGAAAAAAAACATGTTGTAGGGTTTGATTATGATAATCACATGACAGTCACTCGAAGAGGAGGTCAAATGAGTGTTTATGAAATCCATTCTTCAAAACATACTGTATCTCACTTTAACGTTTGATGATTTATGATTTGTTTGTCTTTTGTATTAGAAAAATAGAGCAAAGAAGGCTAATGCTTTAAAAATCATCTAGTTTTATATTATACAATATGTACTCTAGAGGGCGCTGCTAACCTGCTAATATGTTTCCTACTGATGAACTAGGAGGGGGACGATTGCCGTGGAAAGGCCTATTTTATATTATTTGTTTACCAAGTGCTTGACCTTTATTGGAAGTAATAAACAGAAACAAAACATTTTGAGTTAGGCATATGCTTCACTGCATATTTCATGGAGGAGAATATAATAATATTATCTCGTAGATTTAGTAATGGTGCGAAAGAAGTTTTGCACGCGGGTATCAATAAAATGTACCGTTTTTATGCTTATTATTATTGCTAACATTATTAGTGGTAAAGACTACACTCCCCAACCCCAGCTCACTTTTCTTATTTTGAAACACAAATGAAATTGTACAAGAAATATAAGCACCTGTGTTGCATGCCGCATGTTTTAAGTATACATAATTATCTTTATATATATAATTAAGTTTGATTTGTAACGAGGGACCTTGGAGCCTGTGCCCCCAGCGACTTCAACTCTAGAAATCCTACTCAAAGAGCTGTTCCAAGACTATGAGGTTTGCATTTATGTATTTATTTATTTATTCATTCGTTTTCGGTTCTGCATCTTTTCGTTATATGTTTTTACCTACGTGTTATAGCCAATTGTGACGAGAAAATGTTCCGCAATGGCTTTGTTTACATTGGTTACACGCGCTCCCACGAAGGCACCACGGACGCATAAACACGCACAGAGGTAGGGGGAGAGAGCGCGCTATAGCTACGTACCAATACATGTATAGTATGCACATGCTGCTTGTATTTTTATGGTTGACATCGCTGCAATTTACATTATTTACTGTAAAACACTGTACATAGGTATGCAACTATAGTAGCCTATTTTTGTAATCTTGTTAGCTTGTATCTTATTTGTTTCATTAATTTGTTTTATTTAACAACTTTGCATTGTTTTTTTCATATTTGCTGGCATTGACAGTGTAAACGTATGTTTCCCATGCGCGTGCCCTTTGAATTGAACATTGAATTGAGAGAGAGCGAGAGAGAGAGAGTTACCACGGAAGTGAGGGAGCGCAGCGGGTGGGGTTTCTGGGCAGGAGACAGATTTCGGCGTCCGGCAGTCTGTAAAGGGAAGCGTTCTGTGTGTGCACAAGCCTCGTTATCAATCAGTAGAAAACGATTATTGATGTCGCCGTTGCGCAGCCGCCCCGCGTGCCACCCATTACATCCATGTTGTCTACAGAGGAATCGGTAGGAGGCTAACGTCCGCTAGCGAGCCATTAGTGGCGGGATATTACATGCATTTTTCTTGTTTTGACGTTGCTTAGCCCGCACAACATTGAGTGGATTTACTGTCATCACGAACCGATTGGATTTATAAATGGCTGTCAGCCTGTCGCGCAGTTTACGGCTGAGCTGCCTAGCTAGGATAGCTAGTCAGCGTTAGCTAGGAGGAGGATGTGCTTGCAGCTAGCTATAGCTTTCAAGCTGTTTATTTATATCAATGTTATGTAAGAACGGAGCCCGTTGTAGCCTAGCTAGCTATACAGAACTACGTTCGTGAGTAATAATGAATAACGCGCAACAAGATATGTCTCCAGATTTCGTCTTGATGCGCCTTGTGTCCGCGGCCGAGTATGACCGCTTGGACGAGCCCGAGGACTTGATGTCTGGAGGCGGCGGATTCGGTCCTGTCAAAGCCCCGTTAGGTCATCACAGTAACAATATCAACAACGGATTTGATTTGGATCATAGCAACCCATCCGTCCTTGGCTCGGCCTCGCCGCATTACAGTTCTCCGCTCCCTGGCAAAGGGGAGTTGGACAGTGGGATGGTATTGACTCAGGCCCCGCCGGGGTCCGAGGCACCGCTGTCACCTTCGGCGACCCAAAGATTTGTTGACTACCCGGTACCGCACGCACACAGTGCGGGTGGACATGGCTCGCGGGCGCAGCTGATGGTTTTCCAGAATCTGCTCCGGTCCACTGACGGAATTTTAGAATGTGGTTTGGGGCAGCCACCCCCGGGCTTCCTACATCATCCGGGTGGCGGCGGGGAGGCAGAGAGACAGCAGCAGCATACGGACTCAGGAACCGTCAACACTCCCAGTAGCACAACAACCAGTACTGGTCCCAGTAGCGGTAGGGACACCACTACACACTGCATCTCCTCTACAGAAGACTGCATGCAGCAGCAGCAGCAACATAAACGACAACAACAACAACCACAGCACCTCCAGTGGCACCCTGTGTTGAAACTATCCAAGGTTGGTACTGATGGCTCCCAGGCTCCACAGCAGGGGTTGCCGTCTTTAGATCCCAACTCCAGTTCGGTTCTGTGCCACAGACACCGCTTGCTACTGACGGAGCAGCTGGCCAAGTGGCCCCCGGGGCTGCTGGACCAGGCCTTGCGCATGGGCCTGCTGGACCCCGGAAAGGCCCGCCCCGCCGGCGGAGAGGACACTGTTCTCTCCCTGGCCCGGAGGCTGGGGCAAATGGGACACAACGCAGAGGGGAGACAGGGTGGTGGAGGAAGCGGAGGGGGGGAGGAGATGGTACTCCCTCTCCCCCGGTGCTCGTGCCACAGTGTTCTGAGCGCGGGCCCGGGCAGCATGGGCCCCGGCGAGGACCCGAGCGAGACCAGCGACGCTCTCCTGGTTCTGGAGGGTCTCGGGTCCGATGAGGTGGGCGGACTGGGGGAGGGGGGAGGCGACGGGGAGGCTGGGGAGACCGGCGTGGAGGGGAAGAACCAGGAGCGTGCGGGGGTGGAAGGGGGAGGCGGCGGCACTAGCGGAGCAAGCCTGTTCTCCAGCGGGACCTTAAGCGGCTTGATGCGGCAGGTCCACAGGCTGGCGGAGGAGGCCGGGGTGTGCACCGACCAGAACTGCCGCCCCTCGCTGGCCGCTCTGGGCACTGCAGTGGCGCTGGCCCATCCTGCTGCCCCTCTCTCGGACGCCCACCCAACCACTGGCAACGGCTCCACGCCCGCCTCCTACGCACCTGTACAGCCTCAGGCTCCCCAGGCCGCAGCAGTCCTTGCTGGGCTACAGGTGTCGCCGGACGCCCTCCAGACCTCCGGCCCCGACCCTCGGCCCCAGCACCAACACCAGTCTCGCTCCCAGCCCCAGAGTCGCGCCACCACCCCCAAGCTAGGCATCGCCGCCGGGGGAGCGGGGCGCTCAGGCTCCCCGCTGGTCGTCCTGGAAGCGGAGGCCAGTAGGAGAGCCGGTGCGGAGGGGGAGAAGACCCCTCGCAGTAAGTCGAGGAAGGGGGGCTCGCTCAAGGTGCGTCTCAGCAAGTTGTTCCGAACCAAGAGCTCCAGCGGGGGGTCGGGGGGCCTGCTAGACAAGAGGCCCTCCCTGGCGTCGTCCACCTCATCTGGGGGGAGTCTTCTCGACGTGTGGGGGTCCACTTCCAGCACCGCGGAACAGGACAGCACTCGGTAAGTAATAATTCTTGGAATAATGTGAATTATAAACGTATGTAAACGTGCGCCAGTGCAGAATGTAGTTCAATGTAGATAGGATGCCACAAAAGGACTGCAGCATAACCGTAGATGACCACTTCCCACAGTATGCATTCACACCTAAAGTAAGTATAGAAACCGCATGCCTGGCGTACCTATAGAAGTTAAGATAATGTTGTCATGGCAATGGACATGATTGCAGCGTTGCGGAAATGTAACGCGTTACCATTGCGAAAACATAACTTGACTGAACATTTGAGTAACATTCCCAGGCTTTTGAATCTTAGTGCCTGTCCTCCATTGAAAACTTCATGCAATAATCTCTGCAAGCCACCGCATTTGTACCACACAGCAACAGGGATTCTCTTGTTTAAATTCTATGATTCAGAGGGTTGGATCTTTTTGGGGACCGAAACGATCAGCAAGTAGAATGTCTGATTATAATTTTTTTCTCTCTTTACTTTTTTAGTTTAGTTTTTTTTTAAAGGGAAACACACACTACACATTGCAGAATTAGTCTTAATTTGGAAGCCAAATGTTACAACAATAAGTGAACAAAACGATATGTGAACAAATTTAAATAATTAATTTGGAACTCATCATACTGATGGATTATCCTTTATGATGGATAATAAAGCATTGACTGCTGTCACTGCGTGTTTTGCTGGGAAATACTTGCCCTCTTCACCTCCATGGGTAAAAACTACTAAACATGTTGAATTGAACAAACGGCTCCCGTTCAGCCCATTTGACCTCCACATGGCCGACTTCACCACACTGGCCACCTGCCGTCCCCACCCCCACCCCCCACACCCCCGGCCCACCCCTCTTCTGGTGGTCTATGTTGGGCTGAACTCAGAGAGGGAGAGAGCTGCAGGTTGTAGCGGAGCGAGGGAGCGACG
Source organism: Percopsis transmontana (assembly GCA_025447815.1). Lineage (NCBI taxonomy): Eukaryota > Metazoa > Chordata > Actinopteri > Percopsiformes > Percopsidae > Percopsis > Percopsis transmontana. The sequence continues at coordinate 11,534 of JAOEHI010050958.1, read as the reverse complement.
GCATGCTGTAGGCACGGTGTCTCTCTCTCTCCAGCACAGACGGGTATAGGGCAAGCTAAAAGCAGACATGACTTGGCAATATGATTCTTATGTCCCTAGATCGGCTCACGTGATCGGCCATTTAATCGGCCGATCTGCCGATCAGCTATTTAGAGCATATATTGGCCAATTAATGACCGGTCGATCTGCGCATCCCTGCTTCTAAGTTGAGTAAATTAGTCCTTTGTCAACTAGTGGTGGTGGTGTTGTCACGGTCATGACAAAGCAAAGCAACAGCTTTGGGCCATGCGTGTAGTGCTTGTATCAGACCACACTCACTGTAGACTAATCTGTAGAGTAATCTGTCTTTTATGCAGTGCTTGCTTTGATGGGCTGCATCATGCACAGGTACATGTACACCATTGTCAGAAAGCCATACTGCTGAACAGCCTCCTAGACTGTTGTCTAAGGTCTGACTACTATTTGGAACATTTAGTTGTGCTTTGGTGTACACTTGATATCATTTCACTTCCAAGCTTCTGACGGTAAGAGGCCTATTTTGTGTCTATACATTTGGTCCTCTCTTAGGACACTTTAAAAGGGTTCTTTCTTTGCAACCGTTTGTTTTTACCATCAGCCTCTTTTTAGACTCTGTTAGCAATAGTAGTGCAAGTGAATTGAGACGTCTGATCTCACCGTAAAGGTCGTAATTACACCACACACTATCGCTGTGATGTTTTTTTTTTTTTTTACAACATGGATTGGAGTCGAGTCTAATTTTGCAGATTGTGTCCACAGTCCAGATATCCAAATAGCTGGATTACATTTACGCATGATCTGTAAACGCATTCAAATGTGATCTCTCTTTCCCTTCATCAAAACACAGAATCCTGCATATGTCACCTCCTTGAAAGTGACAGAAGACACGCTGGTAGCTTACCTCTCATCCTCGAGTGTCTTGGCAGTCCAGCTTTGGGGAATGTCATCATGCCATCTGTTTCACTGGCATGTACTTCTTAACTGGCTCCACACACAAGCCTTTGAAACGCAGTCGGTCGACTGCGTTTCTGGACACCCGATCAACATTTAGGATCCCTGTGACATAGACGTATACGCAAACGGCATACAGATTACATACAGTTTTTATATTCGTGTTGAAGATCGGGTGTGATGTATACTTGCATGAACATTTAGCCATGTTGCATCTTTTAAACACTGTGGCTTTCTTATCGAATGGTGAGATCATGTCGCCTGGTAAGACCATTCTGATTTTGCAAGCTCTGCCTTGCTTATCGGTATGGGAAGTCTCAATTCAAAACAAACCGCTTGAGACCTGAACAGAGAACCACCAGCCAGTGGCTGTCACATGGTCTTTCCAGGTTAAGGATCACCAGCAAGGGACTAAATTGTGATCTTTACAATCTCCATTCTGTCTCCATGCTAGGTTGCAGGTCTCCAGGCCCCAAAGTGCCTTCTCTCCGGTGTCCTTCACTCCCCCTTTCACCGGTGAGTGAGTGGGTGGGGGCGTGTACACGACAGAGAAAGTATTCGTTGGGTATTTTTACCTGACATTGTGTGACCGTTTGCTGGCTGCAGCTGTTGGTTAGGGGATGCAGTGTTCCAGGCTGTGTTTTGGGGACATTACTAACTTATCCGCTAGTGTTTAACTGGTAAAACCTCTCATGGTTCTGGGTTTGATCACTCTAGTGAGTTCACCCAGAAAACAATATAGTCCTGTCAGTGTCCTTGTACTAGATAGTCAACCGTCTAACAGCTTACTGGTAAGTCAAACTAGCATGGCAGCTACATGCTACAATGTAAACGAAGCTAACGTATCCCTCAGTAATAGTCTCGTTTGGGCTGTGCATTTCCAGTGACTTGATAGAAATGCCTTGTTTGCAAGGCTGTGTTTCTGTGTCCTCGGCTGCCTCTCAATGGCCACTCTTCTCTCGTAGCTGTTCTGTGCATCTGTTAGTTTAACCTTTGAACAGCTCGCTGCATGCTAACCTTTAGGGCTTTCACAGCTGTGCGCTAACACACCATTTTCCCTCCACTGCGATGTGTGTGCGTGTGCAGGTGAGACGGTGTCTCTAGTGGATGTGGATATTTCTCGGAGGGGGGGAAACTCTCTGCATCCCCCAACTCCACCTCCTCCACCCAGACGGAGCCTCAGTCTGCTTGGTACACCTGTTTCTGTCTTTCCTTCCATCTGTCTGCCTGCATGCCTGTCTGCCTTTCCCTGTCTTGCTTTTGAATGAGAAATTCACTTTGATAACCTGCCAAATGTGAGAAACATTTAAGATGTAATTTGGATGATGTTGTTTTTTAGTTTTTGTATCCACATGACATTCCATGTTCTAAACGCACCCTGAAGATGTAGACAGCTTATGACCGGTCACAAAGGAAACGCACACCTCTAGCAAGTTTTTTAAAATAGGGCATTGGCCCTGTTCACATCTGGCATTAACGTGCGTCTTGGGTGATCTGATCACAAGTGGACAGCTCTAAGTACAGGTGTGAACGCACCCAAATGGAAATGATGTATGTGTTTATTTGAATATAGAGCGCGGAGGTGAGATCCAATCACAAGCTGTCCAGTGGAAATGCATTGTAATGCCAGGGGTGAACTGACGTGCTTAGAGCTGTTCCCTTGTGGTCGGATCCCCCAGGACGCGCTCAGGCGTGAACAGGGCCTATGATGTCCCTTTTGATATTCAGAGGAACACTAAACTATTCGCGAAGCAAATTATATAGATTTTTTTCAAAATATTAAAACAATCTGGGTAGTTATGTATTTCACATACTTTTGGAAGAAATGTCAAGCTTTATTTTATGTACCTGATATTTTGCTGTACAGTGCAAAATATTAAACTTTTCAGCGTGTGTATAGTGAGAAACCAAAACGGCTCCAATAGTTTACCCATGGACTTATCAGACTCTCCCTGTTGGAATCCATGACTTCCACCAGATTGACCAGATTGAGGTGGTTAGAAGTTGATCATGCAGCTTAATGGCTGCATGAAATATGAAATCACTGAGGTTGCTTATGCTTGTTGTTGTTGTTTCCAAGATGACTTTGGTGGGCCTCAACAGCAGCAGGGGCCTTTCCTGGACCGCAGTGCGGGGGCCTCGATGCAGTCCCTACCCCCCCGGCCCCTGGCCCTGCCCCCCTCTTTGAGTACTATCCAGCACAGCCTCAGCCTCAATGGTGAGAGACACATGTGTGTGTATATATGTACGACAGGGTGTTGGACGGGCAAGGCTCATCGATGCGCGAGGGCAACAACGGACAGAAGGGCTACTGTGGCACAAGTGGCAGAACATTTTAATGAGGGTTTATGGGAGGAATGCGTCCCAACACAGTGCATCACACCCTGCTGCGAAAGTTGTGGGTTCGAGCCCCAGAGTTGGCCTACCTGTAAGCATCCTTGAGCAAGATGCCTAACCCCTACCTGCTCCATGTAATAGCACCATATAATTGTAAGTCGCTTTGGAGAAAAGCGTCTGCTAAATGACCTCATTGTAATTGATTGTAATATCATGATTATAGTGACCAAAATGATCACGATAATCAGTATTATTGCAGTGTTGTTTAAATGTGCTGAAAATGTTTAAAAAAATATATACACAGAAATAATTTCACCAAGTTTTATATTAAAATTTTAAATTAGCAGCACTATGCACATTGTCTGTCGTAAACATTAAAATAATAACATAGCCAATACCTAAACATATGAAAAGCATAGTAAATGTGCTTTGCTATAAAATAGTGGGTGATAGTCAAGGTTTTACCGATTATTAAAATTTGAATCGGTAATGCTAACCATCGGGAATCTTATCGCGGTTTATCGTGAAACCGGTAACCGCTTCATCCCTCATACATACAGTAAATACAGTACAATTACATTTAGCAGACACTTTTGTCCAAAGCGACTTACAATTACATGCTGCTATTACATGGAGCAGACAGGGGTTAGGCATCTTGCTCAAGGTTCAAGGATGCTTACAGGTAGGCCACCTCCGGGGATCGAACCCACGACCTTCCGACTGGGAGTCCAAAGCCTAGACTATACATGCGTACATACACCGTACCACCAACGGTTTTCACTGTGGCCAAAGACGTTTTTCCATGTGTAAACTTAAACAACGGCACGTTATTATATTGGTATGCTAGAAGTCTGTCAGCCGCGGTGCATCCTGTAGCCCGTATTTGGTGAGCTGTGCGTTACATGTGGCTGTTGTGTTGCTCCAGACACTTTCCTGCGCGGCCTGCCTCGGCCCATACCGCTGCGGCCCGACGGCCAGCCCCCCCCCCCCAGGCTGACCCCCCGCCCCCTCCTCTGCCCCCTCAGCCGTCCTGACGCCAGTAGCTTCGCCACTAGCCTCAGAGAACTGGAAAAGGTGAGTATGGAATGTCAATGGTTGCTTCAAACCTGCAAAAGGAAATGACACGACGATATAAGTGTATTGTTTAACAATTTGTACATTTTAATGGCTCCAGGAGAAAACGGATTGGAATTTCAAGGGCTTTATTGTCTATTTATAGGCTTAAATAGAAGTTAGGCCTGTAGTAGGCGACATTCTTCTTATTCTTGCTAAATTGTCACGCACCCCCTGTAGTACCTCCCCTTACCCCTAGGGGTATCCCCATTTGAGAAAAGCTTGTCACTCATCATTTTCATGCTTGGTGCACCGTCAGCTGCAGTAGAACCCAGAGAGCGAGGGTTGGGCAGAAGCCTTTGATCACGCAACAATTACCATTTGTGGATTTGTCAGCATCCTGATAAACAGACCGTGAAATCATACGAGAGGGACAGTAATGTCAGTAATGTTGCTATTTAAACTGAAAAAGCTGGAGTTATATAGCAATGCTGCAGTGTTACTGGCCCATTACACTACTGTAACTGGAATGCGTCTACTTCTATAAAAGACCCAAAGAAAGAGCAGCACATATTTTCTGGCTGATAGCGATCAGTTCAGTAGGTTTGCCCTTTAATGTAATGCCAGCTTTTTGTTCACTGGCAATAGTGCATCCCCCAAATCCAATATCCATCTCTTTAACATTATCTGATAGAGAATAACAAAATGTTTTTTCTGTTTCTACAGGTTATGGAATAGGCTAGTACCTTTTTTAATTATGTAAAGAAGAGTTTGTTTTTACTTCAGCTGTAACATGAAACAGTGTTCTGATGTTGTTACATTTGATGTGTGTGTTATTTGTATCAGTTGTGGTAATAAACATGTTCATTTTCAATTAGCCTAATTTCTTTAGGTCTATTACGTGAACCCCCCCGCCTACCCTCCTTTCTTTCTTGTAACCCCCAAACACCTTTCAGGCACAGACATTTTCCTTGCTTTAAGCCCTGTTATCAGACAGTTTATAAAATACGTAATACAAGACCTGACCACTGGTGTCAGTGCTGCTATATGACAACATTGCTTTCAGACAAGCAATGTTGCTTTGACACACACACACACACACACAACCACAACCATTCAAAATGTTTGGGTTACTTGGGAAATGTCCTTTTTTTTATTTTTTTTTATTGAAAAGCACATTTTTTGGCCATTTAAATAACATCAAATTGTTCAGAAATATAGTGTAAATATTGTTAATGTTGTAAAAAGGCAAGTTGATCATTAGAAAACCCTAACATACTTGCAAAAGGGTTTTCTAATAATCAATTTTCCTTTTTAAAATGATAAACTTGGATTAGCTAACACAACGTGCCATTGGAACAGAGGAGTGACAATTCGCCCTTGTGCACCTGTAAATATGGGGGCAGGATAGTCTAGTGGTCTGGGCGTTGGGCTCCCAGCCGTAAGGTCGTGGGTTCAATCCCCGGAAGTGGCCTACCTGTAAGCATCCTTGAGCAAGATGCCTAACCCCTACCTGCTCCATGTAATAGCACCATGCAATTGTAAGTCGCTTTGGATAAAAGCGTCTGCTAAATGATCTAATTGTAATTAAAAGTCTGCAGTTTCCAGCTACAACATTAACAATGTCTACACTGTATTTCTGATAAATTTTATGGACAAAAAAAATGCTTTTCTTTCAAAAACAAGAAACTTTCTAAGTGACCCCAATCTTTTGATCTAGATAGTGCATCTCTATACCGTCATGGTGTTGACTGTGTGTGTGTGTGTGTTCAGTGTGGCTGGTACTGGGGGCCCATGAACTGGGAGGACGCGGAGATGAAGCTGAAGGGGAAGGCGGATGGTTCGTTCCTGGTGCGGGACAGCTCGGACCCCCGCTACATCCTCAGCCTGAGCTTCAGGTCGCAGGGGGTCACGCACCACACTCGCATGGAGCACTACAGGGGTGAGCGCACACACACACACACACACACACACGAAAGCGTGCCCTTCAGGGACATAGACTGACTGTGTGTGTGTGGTTTCCCAGGGACTTTCAGCCTGTGGTGTCATCCTAAGTTCGAGGACCGCTGCCACTCGGTGGTGGAGTTTATAGAGCGCGCCATCATGCACTCCAAGAACGGCAAGTTCCTCTATTTCCTGCGCTCCAGAGTCCCCGGTGAGTGTCTGTTGCTCTTTTTCTCTCACTGTACATTTACTGTAGGTATGACATTTTTTATAAAAATTGTAGTTTTATTTGAATAGCTTTTCCCAATGTGAACAATATGAGTTTAACATCATTATGTCAACAGACAAGAGGCTTGTAAGGATGTGTGTTTGCAATTACAATTAGGTCATTTAGCCAACTCTCTTAAATCTATGTATTTGCATTGTAAGATGTCCTTGAGTGTTTAGAAAGGCGTCCCAAAAAAGAAAATGTATTATTATTATTATTATTATTATTTAGCTTTTATCCAAAAACAACTTACAATTACATGCTGCTATTACATGGAGCAGGTAGCCATCTTGCTCAAGGATGCTTCTAGGTAGGCCAACTCTGGGGCTCGAACCCACGACCTTCCGGCTGGGAGCCCCAACACCCAGACCACTAGACTATCCTGCCCCTGTTTTCAGGTCTGCCGCCCACCCCAGTCCAGCTGCTGTATCCAGTGTCCCGGTTCAGCAGCGTCAAGTCTCTGCAGCACCTGTGTCGCTTCTGCATCCGACAGCTGGTCCGCATCGACCACATCCAGGAGCTCCCCCTGCCCACGTACGCATGGGCGTGTGTGCGCATACACACACACACACACACACAGGTTGTCCCTCCAGCCCCTCAATCATGCTTTTTTTTCTCTCTCTCTTCTCTTCTGTACCCACCTGTAGGCCCCTGATTGTGTACCTGAGGAAGTTCTACTACTATGACCCCGAGGAGGAGATGTACCTGTCAATCAAGGAGAGGGGGCAGGGCCAGAGTAGTCAGCCAGGGGTGGAGTCCCAAACGTAGCATTGGCGTCCGACTGGATGAAGTGAGAGTCTGATCTTGTGTTGTAGTACTCCCTGGTCTAACACTCGAGCAGAATCTGTAATTAAATGACCTGCTGTTGTGACCTGCTGTTGTGACCTGCATTTGTGACGCGAATGGTATTTGGTTATTACTACTAGGGCTGAAATGGTCCCGGGTTTCCCTGTTTTTTTTGCTTGTTGCGCAGGAATGTGCATATTTGCAGCATTTAGCAGACAACTTTTATCCAAAGCGACTTAACAATAAAAGTACATTTCAATAGCTAAATATGTCCTACATCATAAGTAAACACACACGATTCTAACAACAGTTAGAATCGTGACATCAGCAGTCGTGAGGACTAACTTGGTGTCTAAGCAGTAAGCATCATACCAACTAATCGCCTCACAGCACATTGTAGAGGCAAATGGAGTATGCATACTGTAATTGACACATGCAAGTACAGCCATGTTTTTATGTGGTGTGTTGAAACTATAGACTAAAGATATGAAAATTAACGGTTTACTCTTGTTTTTACAGGTTTTTTTTGGTCATACGGCCAGCTAACTTGTGGACATATGGACACACAACTGGATAATAGTCTGAAGAGAGGGGACTGCAGCCAATCATCTCCCCCACTGTATCTGGGCGGAGTTTCAGATGATCCACCCTCCTCAGTGTCTGATTAACTCACAGGCAAAGGGAAGGGGCAGGGGATGTGGAGACTCCGCCTCTCTGGTGATGTCATCAATTAGCAGATTAACTCGAAGTGACCGATGGCAAAGATGTTAAGTTGCAAAAACAAAACGGCCCAAAATAGTAAAAATATGACCACTTCAAAAATCCTTTTACTTTTAAAGCTTTTACCAGTGATTTACAAGACACTTTTCTCTCACTTTAGTTAGCACTTATTCCAGGGTCTAAATCAGATGCAATTTTTGCCTCCTAAGCTATGGTTGTGCGAAATCAGTGTCAATATTTTATGACAAGTTGATTAACTGGAATAAGGGCACTATGAAGCAACGATTTTTAGAAAATGTACCTGATTTAAAGTTCAGTGTAGAAACTTCCCTCTAATGATTTGAAATGAGTTTACTTGGTCTTTTAAACCCACAAAGTGTGATGAATCTAATCAGCCAGAGAATATTGTACATGTATAGCAGTGTGCAGTCGTAGTAAAACAAACAAAAAAATCAACGTATGGCCCAGAAAATCCTATACATTTTACTTCTGCGAAGTCTTGGGATTCTAGAAGCAACAGAGTGTGGGCTATTGTTGGACTGACTGCTACGGCAATCGCACCTAAAAAACAACAATCTCCTTTTAACAACAACTGCTATACTGCAACATTACCATGATATCAGTGTTTCACCAGAACAAGAACCTGTATGAGCTGGTGAGGGTGGACTTCCCCAGCAGAGACTGATTGTAAGCTTTCTATGGCCCTTCGCTCTCCCCAGCGGTAGCTCCAAAACCATGGTCCGAAGACCTTTGGGGGACACTACAAAGATGTCACAGGGGCAAGAGTGTTGTCAGAGACTTGAAGGAATCATAATGGGGGAAAAAATAAAAAGGTCTGAAGAGTTGTACCGCATGCTGAAATGCCGACTAGAGAGTTTGGCATGGCAATAGCATGAGGGGCACATCCTGGATTTCAGTGTGTCCTCGTTCATCAACTTGAGGGCTTTCAGAGTGCGGTAGAACACTTAAATATTATATTAAACAAAAATAAATAATTCCTGTGCTCCAAATTTCACCGAAGCTGGCTCTGCTGTGCATAGGCCGTATACAACCTAAAGACAAAGATTTCTGGGAAGCGCATCCTTACAGAACAGACTTTAAAGGTGTTACTCTGCTGCCGGATCGACTTGCAGCCTGCTAGCCTGAATGTCGTCAACGTGTCGCCAATATTTATTTGCATTTACAACCATCTGAAGTCTACATGCGACCAATGAAAAACCTTAAAAGGAATCTTCACCACGTATTGTGTGGTTAAAAGCTGGTGGTCAGTTACGGCTTACAGTATGACACCGCGCTTGGTCAAAACCTCTCATAGTTTTACATTGGTCCCTTCTGAACTGAGGTGAAAGTTAATGCAAATCAAACACTGACATATTGAGGGCTTGAAGTTTACATGCACCTTCCAGGCTGGCTGTAGGCTACTTGTCGAAGATGTGTGAGTGTGATGTGATTGTCTTTCCCAGAGCGCACGTTTCTGTAAATATTTGTATGCGCGTGTAAATATTGTATGATGGATATATTTGTAGCAAACCAGAGTTACTTGGTGTTATTGGCATAATGTGCGTGTATGGGTGAGTGTGTGTGTGTGTATGTATGTATGTCAGTGGGGTGTGATCTCTGCTCCAAGCTGAACTGGAACTCTGTTGCTAGATGTCTTTTACCAGACAAAACCACGTTACCTGAACAAATAAAAACAGTTGGTGGAAATACAGATGTCCTGCCTTTCTTTGAGCTATTAACGATACTAGTTTGTTTTTTATATTTACATACAACTTTACTGTATTGTGAAATTGGCCCATGTAATCAATGTATTACACACAACTCATTACTCAAAGCAATATTAATTGGGAATTCCTTTTCATAACAATTTATTGTATTCCTCAGCACTATAGTGTTATAGAATGTGCACAAATTGATTACATACAAACTTATTTGGCTGTAACCGAGCATGACTGATATAACGGGGAAAACCCCTAAATAATGCCGTGAACCAAATTCGAAGTTGCTGTGGCCACAACGCAATACTAACCACTAAGTTCACAGCAAGCAATTATAAGAACTGCTAAAACAAGATGAGAATATGCAGCGGTGGCTCCAGAAAATACAGGGGACACGGCAAATAACTGCATATTACTGCTACTAAACAAACACAGCATATCAACTACTGTGCTCCAGCGGGCTCGCGGCAGCGCCTTGAACGCAAGGCGCAGCGACGTTCATGGGGCGTCGCAGTGATTCTTATGTTTATATTTTTGTACATGTCGAATAAATAATTATTCTGCGTAGTTTGAAGACAAACATTTTCATATATATATATATATATAAATAAATGAGGAAGGGGGTGGGGGTCAAGGTGTTTATTGGGAGGGTCTTAGGACCCCCCCCTGGCGCCGCCGCTGCGAATATGAGGGGTGGAAGTTATAAAAAAAAAAGTTGGATAAATAGTCATGTGAATTGAAAATCAAGTTTATACAAGTGTATTAGACATTTCAATCGTTATTTTCTCTTGATAAAATCAAAGGTCACTTTATTAAATTGCTGTTGGTTTGATTAATTATGAACTTGACTTTCATTCAATGCCATTTTTAAGGCAGCATTTATAATTTCCATCAAAGCTGTTTGGCTGAAGGTTACAGTAATTCCTTGATAAATATACGTGATAATAGTGAATTGAAAAAGGTTGTGATTCGTCGCGCAATTTTATAAATTGAAAACCCCACTCAATTTATCGTTTACAATGACAATTGTAGAATGTCGACAAATCACTTATGCAGTGTATATCTTTCACGCTACATTCCTGACAGGCCATATTGTACCGCTTTGCTTTGCTAACAGATGAAGTTCAAATGAAGAGCAGTACCAAAGACGCTGCGAGTAGGGTTATGTAACAGCGGTACGTAGTAAGCGAGAGTAAGCGCGAGCCCGAGGAACACAGACAGGCGGAATTGCCGATGAAAACGCTAGACAGCGTTGGTTTAATGAGAATACACACATACAGGGGCGAAAACCCGAAACAATGCTAAATACTCATCGGCCTAATGAGATAATGTCCTGCACCTGTGGGCCTAATGCGCCACAGGTGCATTGCAGGGGAAAGGAGGCACGATGCGCGCGTGGCCGTGAGCGCGCCGATCGTGTCAGTACCCCCCCTCTAAGGCGCGCCTCCCAGCGTTGTCTTTAACCCGGTGCGGTACCTCCGGTGGCCGGACCAGGGACGAGCAGCGAGGCTGGGGCCCTCCGGAGGCCGGACCAGGTACGAGCAGCAGAGGCTGGGGCCCTCCGGAGGCCGGACCAGGTACGAGCAGCAGAGGCTGGGGCCCTCCGGAGGCCGGACCAGGTACGAGCAGCAGAGGCTGGGGCGGTCCCTGGGCAGGACGGCAGCGGCTCTACAGCGGCTGGGGCATGCGGGGGCTCCAGGGGCTTGAGCGGGCTAGCGGCGGTTCCCGGGCAGGGATGC
>JAOEHI010050957.1:0-10147 GCA_025447815.1 Percopsis transmontana | reverse complement strand
CGTGCGTCTATTTCTGTCATGTAGGTAAATATGTGAACTCTGCGAGACACCCTGCGAGACACCCTGCGAGACACCCTGCGAGACACCCTGCGAGACACCCTACGAGACACCCTGCGAGACACCCTGCGAGACAGTTGGGATGTTTTTTAAGTTTATTATTAACAGCGTATTCGCATAAAAACAGGGTCTATTTCAGCTAGCGTCCCAGCCCGTCCTGCAGGTCGAGAGGTGAAAGGGTAGCAACCTCACAATCCTGGCTCATAATCTAAATTTGACTCACATGTTTTTCTATACGCTTTAAAGCGGCAAACATGGAGAGTACAAGAGCACCATGGGAAACAGGAAACTCAAGACCTACAGATAACCTCTCACTTCACAGAATCACTACTGAGGACTTCCCCAATAAATCGCTACTGCGATGCTTCGCCACATCTAGCATCACCGCAAACAGACGCTGACCTACTGTAATAAAAGACACAAACCTTCTCGCCTGAGAGGACATGAAACAGGACTTTCCACTGATATTTTTTAACCAATTCGTCTGCTATACATGCATATTAGCTATACTGCAAATGATATGCTGCTGGGGAAAGAAAGTTGCTTTAAAATGTTTTTCTTTCTCTTTTTATATGTTTATTTTGAGTATTCACCATGGCGTTATTGAAATAATTTCATTCACAGACATATCCATAAACAAACACCTGGATATACTTTACAGAGCAGCTCTTGTTTTGATGTTCCATGTAAAGAGATCTAAATCAAAGTGGTCTATTTTTGGAGAAGGGGAGGAAAGACAACTTTAAGAACATTTTAAGGACAAAAGCTATTCCGGTTTCCTGGGACGAGCTGCAGGTCCATCCTGCAGGAAGTGAGCATGAAATAACAGCATGGTCACAATCCCAGGATACCTATCTGCATAATGATGTGCAACCCTATCCAACAGTATATGCGCATGCGATATATATGTGATTTCACTATCGGCTCTCACACCCTCTCGTAGAGGGGATTTGTTTCAGCCCCACACACGAGACCAGCAGCAGCCACAGAGTGCCAGTGACTGTGGTAAACTCAACAAGTGCATAATGAGACTGGTGAAAACTGCAGCGTGACACAGCCCAACCACATGCAGGAACCGGAGCATTCTGCAGGGCAGCCTCTTCAACCTCTTCCATGATCCTCTAGCAGGGTCCATCACCCATGGTAACTCACGTGTGTTCGCGGAAATACAGCATAGCGTAAACACAAACATGTGTGGGAGGGGCTTCCCAGCACCGACGCTCTCCTGGTGCACTCTGGGATTGACAGGGGACGCTTGGCTTGGCGAGGGGGAATGATTAATGAGAGGAGGTGGTGGCGGGGGCAGGCTCCAATCCTCTCTGTATTAATTGCACTAAGCAGGGTTGGGGGCCACAATGACCGCTTTGTGTGCGTACGTGTGTGTGCGTGTGCACGTGTCTGTGTGTGTGTGCATGCAGGCACACGTGTCTTTGTTAGAGAGTGTGTGTTCAGCATTTTGGGACCGGAGGGGCAGATAAGATATTATTGAATTGTAGCTCAAGGGCTAGTAGCGTGGCTCTCACAATCATTCTTGCTTGTCCCCAAAGACCAGGGAAACGCCTGCCATGAGCCCACTGCCCCTGGGCCAGGCCAGCCCCCAACACACACACACACATACACACACACACACACAAGCTACAGTACTTTTCAACAGAAAGCAAAAGCACCTTCAGGACTGTTTATGTGTGAACTGGCGCACCAGTGACACATAAAGCAAGACCTTCTCCTTTGACCCTCTGTCTTTTGACTCCCTGCATCTAGACATACATTTAGGTGTGTGTGTGTGTGTGTGAGTGTGTGTGTGTGTAACAAAAAGAAGTGATGCATAGATTGCCCAGATCAGTCACTGGTTGTTTCGTGCCCAATGTCACTTGTTTGCCTTCAAATATCTGCACTTTATTCTGAATAAACAGGGCCCATCAGCCTCCAATCCAATTACATTTCACAGCCATCTGGCTTTCTAATGGAGACCACAAATGGGGGGGGGGGGTTTAGCATTCAGAAGGCAGGAGACAAGCCTTTTGGAGGGGGCATTATGGTGTTGGGGAGGTTGTGTGTGTGTGTTGCAGTGTTTGGGGTGGCTGCATGCGTTATGGGGAACCCCATTGAGATTAGTCACACAGCATTACTCTGACTACAGGACAATAGGTGACGGGCGGCGAGCGAGCCCCAGCTGTCGCCCCGTGAAAGGCCAGAAAAACAAGACCTAGGCCTGGATGCGTCCTCTCACTCTGCTGGGGAAGGGGTCCTGCATTCATTACCAGCCCTGCTGGAGGAGGGCGGGGCAGCTCTTCTCGAATAGGACCCCCTCTTTGTATTTGTCTCTCTTCTGTGTGGGGGAATGCGCGCGGCTCACGGGGCCCCGTGGCTCCTGGGAGGGTGTAGGGTGTGCACAGCAGCCCAGAGGAAAGTTTAGGGCCTCTGGTTGCTGGGCGCAGGGCACCCTCAAAGGCTGGAATGAAAGAGGGGAATACACGGCCCCACTGCTTCCTACCCGAGAGCACTCTGTACTGATACTGCAGTTCACTACAAAAACTGCTAAATGTATACACACAGTTTACACACAGTAGCCTACAGTGTTGTTCCTGGTTTTCTTTACTTACTTGCATTCTCCATTTCCATTGGAGGAGGCCTCACACCTTCCTCCGTTCAGGCATGATTCAGTGGGTAGAGAGCATTTTAGACCTGAGGAGAGCAGAAGAAAATAAACAGGTTAAAAACCTGTGTGAATCCAACACTTCTTTTTTTTTCGTGTCACACTGTGCGCAAGCAAGGCGAATAATGCCTCAGCTGCAAGCCTTATTCATTTCCACATGTCAAATGCAAACATCATTATTTACAGAAATAGACATTTGAATGGAATGCGCGTGGCTTGTCAGCTTCTTGTGTAATTGATTTGATACTCTGAGGCTTATGAGTCTCCTCGGGGGATTTTGGAACGCTTGTTGGACACCGGCGAGGCCAAAGCGCGTGGAGCGTGGATTTTGAGCGCACGCTCGCGGGAAAAGCGCAACAGCTGCCTGGCTCAGATGCGGGGACAAAAGAAATCAAAGTCCAGCACGAGCCATAAAACACTATTCAGAAGAACTGTTTACCAGCATACGGAATAACAGCACCCCCCGCCTCCACCCGGCAGTCACACTCTCCCACACATACACAGACAAAAGAGGCCCTCCCTCGCCCCCCTGCTGACCCCCCATCCCCCGACCGCAGCACACGCACAAAACTTCTTCATCCCATTATCTCCCCCGGTCGTCCTCTTTCACACATGTAGACACGAGAAAGTTTCTTCAGGTCTTTAACATCACGAATTGAATCCATAAGTTGATCATTCATATAACTTAAAAAACACCTGTTTCTACATACTAAAGTCGATGCACTTTGTTTGTTGCAATATGTGCACAACAACACCAAATAAATTGTATTATAACAACGCGTAGCACGCAATAATAGAAATTATTATAATTTGAACCTTCGCAAAAGTTCACGTCCACGCTGCAGCGCGCAGACGCACAAAGCAGCGGAGGTTTCCAGAGTTTGGCTGCTGCACTTGTACGTTCCCACGACCAGGCATAGAGGTAATTATACCGTAGGTCAACAAGATAATGCAATGGACGTTTTAAAACGATCTACCAGAGTAACGTCGGGAAACCAATAACACACATTCTACTCACACATTCTAAATTCCAGACTAAGTCATTTAAATTTAAACGATCAGTACGAATATTTGCTCAGTCCCAATCTTACTCGTTATAAAGTAGGCTTAGTCACATCCAAGACAATTAGATAAAATGCGTTTTGGATTTAAACCCGTGTATCGAATTCCCTGCCTGCAACTGTTCCCAGACACTTTACCGTGTGTGATGACGATGGCTGGAATCAGAAATGTTAGTTTCACAAAGAAACGATACATTCCTCCTCTTCAACTTCACAAATGTCGTACACTCCCACGTAGGGTTAGCATAGATCCACGATTTCGTATACTCCAGAAAGTAATTTAGAATCAAATAAAAAATAAATATCCTGTGAGTAAATCCAAAAGAGACGGTTCGTCGTCAGAGACTCTTTTCCAGGAGAACTCCGGTCATAGATGTTAACGCTCTGGCTGCAGAGTCTCAATGTAGAACGGGGCAACTCACAGCCCCTCCTTCTTCCCTCCTCCAGCCATATAAAATCTGCCTCTTTTTTCGTTATGGGTACACCGGAAAGCAAACCGCTATCATATGTTCAGTCTCATGAATGATATGTAGCCTACAGTAATTGCACGCGAAATGGCCAATATAAACTGACAATTGCACTAATAGAAAAGTTATTATTTGACAAACTTCTCAAGTATTTTGAAACATAATGTTGATGCTTTTAAGGTTCTGGCAAAAGAACCTGTATAATGTTTATTAGTTAGGCGTTCTCTGTCTTGTATTTTTCCAAAGTGTTTGTTTTTCTCATGTCATAGAAGCCTTTTTAAACCCAATTAAACCATGGTTCTAATTTACTTAGTTTCACTTTTAATGGTATATATAATGGTATATATAATATTATTTTGTCTTTGTCCTTCTTGAACCATAATAAAACATTGTTTAGATATTATATAGTGTCAATACAATTTACAGTATTTTACCTGCAGAGAATGCGGGACACATTCGATTCGATTCGATTTTTATATACAACTACCATGCATGCACATACATTCGCCGGCAATAGCTATTGACATTAGCTGTCTGTGCCAAAAGTTTTCATAATTGATCCTTTTTTCCCTTCTCTCCGGGCAAGCGAAACTGCTAATGAGTAACCGTGGAGTTTCAGCCC
Source organism: Percopsis transmontana (assembly GCA_025447815.1). Classification (NCBI taxonomy): domain Eukaryota; kingdom Metazoa; phylum Chordata; class Actinopteri; order Percopsiformes; family Percopsidae; genus Percopsis; species Percopsis transmontana. Next base: position 5,284 of record JAOEHI010050957.1, on the reverse strand, counting down.
CTGGGGGCGAAGATTATTTTATTATGAAGCCGCACATGCTGCTCCTTATGTTGTGTTGCCTGCCAAATGGAGTTCTGCCAAATGGAGCTAGGTCTGTTACTTACTGAAGGTGTGTGTGTGTGTGTGTGTGTGTATATGAAGTGTGGGAATGGCTGAGAGGGAGAAAGAGGGAGAGAATCATCCAGTGTTATGGCACAACACGTGTGGGAAGTGTGAAGTGTTTAGGGAGCGTGTATAGGACAAGAGATGTGTGCGGGCATGTTCTGTACTGAAGCACTACCTGACCAAGCGTGAGAAATGGTAGGTTTCTCAGCCACACGCTGGAGTAAAAGTCATGTCAATGCAGTCAGCACATGCCCTCCTGTATTTACACTACGTAGTCACACATACGAGTGGGATTTGTTCTTTGGATTAAAGATGATGAGAAAAGCTGGCAGTGCATGTTCATTGTTATCAGTCAGATCCTGAAATCTGAGCTGCAGAGTCTCTTCGCTTGTGAATCTTTTGACTTGAAATGCTTGTTTGTTTGCAGAAAGTTTAAGGCCATGAGAAAAGCTCCTTTAATGGATTCACAAGTTTGGACAGATTGCAGTTATGGGAAAACTGGAAAAATTCTATCATTGCTTGACATAGTACCAATGTGAAACAAGGTCACGTCAAAGTGCAAAGATTGGAATTATTTCATTGAAATTGACCACATAGGCTACGTGCAACAGCCCTCCGACGTTTTAACCCTGGTTCCTCAAGAGTTGTAGATTCTGGCCTGGAGCCAGGAGCAGTTCCTTTTTCACCAGATTTACTTTCCTTCCTTACCGCTCAGCAGAAATAGAGAGAGGCCAGAGGTAGCTCTCTTTAAACAATTACACGAGTTTGTCATGGTGCCAACCTGCCAACCTTTAGTAAAACATTACAGATACACAAGCATATTAATCCTGATTTATACAAGGCCAGGTGAAATGTGCAAAATACAAAAAAAAAGAATTTGTAGGTTTCAATACCGTTGATTCCACAAAAAAATGCATTTTTCAAATGTCTTTTCCTCACTGGTTTCAAACATGCAGTAGAGAGTATAGAGGAGTGCCAGCCAATCAGCACTTGTGTGGGAGTGGAAACTACAGGAGCCAACTGCAAGGGGAGTTTCAGATACAAATTGAGGAGTGTCCCTTTAAAATATTAGTGTGGAAAAATGTATGCAGAATTTGTACAGCACAGTACAGGCAACATAGACTAAAAGTTGCTCAGAAGGAACTTCTAATCTATCAAATCAAGCATTTAATTGTTGGAGTTGGCTGTTGGAACAATGTTATATTAGAATTTGTGTTGAACCCTCTCCAGGTCTGGAGACATGACACCTTTATCTCTATGATGGTCCAGTGTTGACTGAATTGGCTTTTGTTTTTTAAACAGACCCTTTGGGCATTTTATCAAGCACACTCTAATCCCCCATGGTGAGGTGCTCTGTTTGTCATGCTCTCCTGAGCACACAGTCCTGGATCCGAAAGCTGGGTCTTCAGGTGTCTCAATTATCACTTCTTTTCAGTGGCCTCCTTGCCCTGATTGTACTCAACTGACTGATGTGGGGGTGCGATATGTGAGGTAACTGATATCAAACATGTCCAGACACTTCTGTAAGGAAGGCACAGACCAAAGACCTCGCCACATCTGATCCCTATGGCATTGCAAATGAAGTCGGGACTTAGCATAAGTGTGTATCACAAACACACACAATAGATTACCCAGCACACTACAAAAAGATGTTTGCGGATATCTTTAAAGCCCCCTAAGACAGGAATAGATACAGTAGTGGATTTTAATTCATAGGAACCAAATTAGAAAATAATTAAGTTACACATATTCACTGCTGCAAACCTGCAAATATAAGGAGTAATAGAATTGTAGGATCCCTGTTTCAACTGCAGCGAGAGCTCTACTCTACTGTCAGGTGTGTGGCTCAGAGAGTGCATTATTTTGGTGTATTGAAAGCTAGATTAATTAGAGGTTACACTCCAGTTTGTCAGGAATTACTCTTGTGGTTGAAACCAGCATTACAAACAGTTTGTTGTTGGGCAGGATAGTCTAGTGGTCTAGGTGTTTGACTTCCAGCCAGAAGTTTGTGGGTTCGAGCCCCAGAGTTGGCCTACCTGTACCTGCTCCATGTAATAGCAGCATGTAATTGTAAGTCGCTTTGGATAAAAGCGTCTGCTAAATGACCTAAAAATGTTGTTCTTTAGGTTTGAAATTCAGAGAGTGCATATCCGTCTCACACCATAGTGCTGGGAGGCGACTCATAACCCCTACAGCGCTCATAGTTGTATTTCAAACATAAACATTGAGCTAGTGTGGATATTTGGGGTTCTGGGGGTGATATAATGCAAGCACAGTACCAATTGTGATGCTATTTTTTATAGCTACCCCAAAAGGCTGTGGTCCACACTACACCCACGTATTAATAACAAGTGTGTTATACACCCTCTTTATACGTTATACGCCCTCTCTGAATGCACGCGAGTAGAAAAGGGTTTTGGCAGAGCACTGGGAGCTGCCATTTGTTGGACTCATGCAAGTATTTAGTTTTGAGAAATGTGCGTTGAAAGGAGCTAACTGCTGGGCCTGTGTTACTACCACTTGTTAAATACAAGGACGCCAAGAGGACAGATCTCTGGCTTCTACACAAAGAGTAGGATTTGAATGAATTGTAATGTGCTGTGTAAACATATTTGTATAATCTGGTACAAGGATCTGTTTTCACAATCTGAAGAAAGATGACATGCTGAGTGCTTGCAATGGTTAATGGTTAGAATATGTTACAAATAAACATTTTAGTTCCATCTATTTGTGCGTGAGTTTGTGTGCGTGATTTTACTTGGTGCAGAGGGCCCTGCAGGAATGCCGAGACACGTCCGTGGCTCTTTGAAGTGTCTTTTCCTACAGCTGAAGACATGGGGAGCAATTTGCTAGTTTAAGGCTTTATGACACAGCTTTAGACTCTAAATGGCCTTTCTGGAGTACTGTATGTAAGTTAGGGCAGGGGGAGAGTGTGTTTGGGCTTCTTTTTACGCCTTTTAGAGTCTCCCCGAAAAAGGAAACAGCCAGGGCCCAGAGAGCTGGTCAGAGATAATGGCAACCTCATAAGCCTGCAGTTACAATTACCTCTCTGTCGTACTTAAAGCTTCACACGACCCCCGTAAATGTTACTGCATGTGGTGGTACAGTAGCAAGCTAAGATCCATACATCATTATTATTTTAAATAATTGAACACAATTGACATTTGTGTCAGGTATTGCTGTTAGAAAATGGAGAGACATTTCTGATTAATGCTCCAGCCACACACACACACGAACACACATACACACGAACACACACACACACACACACACAATTGCTGTGTCTCCTTCCCCCATGTTAATGGCTTGAGGTGAGAAGAGCACCACTTTGGCTTCACACAACACAGGAAATGGGCTGCAATTTGCAACCTGGTGGCAGTGTGTAGCTGCTGTAACACGCGCGCACACATAAAATAGATGAAACAATCACAAACACACAGACAGTCCTACAAACAAAAAACACTCTGATCCCTTGTATCTTCAAATAATAACAAAACTGAAATTAGATTTGCTGCTCCATTAAACACACATTCAAGGCTGTCCAGCGTGCATCGGAGAGGAACATTGGCTGTCCGCCTGTGACCTGAGGACTCCTGCAGTATACCAGGCCAGGCACTGTATAGTAGCTAGCTGTAGTAGCTGCAAGGACAGGTCAGGGTCACAGAGTCGGAGGTATAAGGCTTCTTCTCTTCGCCTCTCTGTCCAGACACATCATGTCTGTCCTGGTGTCCAGGGGTCCATACGGGCCTATCCACCTTGCTGTCCTCTCTACAGGCTGTGTGTTGGTGTGGGTCTGTCCTGCCAGTCCAAATGGCCTCTGGAGAGAACAGAGGTCCTCTCTGTCCTGTGCACCCCCCTCCCCAACCCCCGCTGCCTCCACAATCAGCGTGTCCCATCCACAGCCGTTACACCAAACTCTTGTGTGGCCTCAACAGCGCCTATTAATTGGACTTGTGTCCTCAGAAGAGGAAGAAAAAAAGGCAAGCGAGACAGAAAACGAGAGAACAGACATGATGCAAAAATCCCTCCTTCCTCTCCTTTCTACTCTTAGATCAGCTCTTAGAATACTAAGCACTTTGCCGGAACTTAGGCTGCTAGCAATTAATGACTGTTTTGAGGAGTGAATGATCATTTTCAAGTAAAGTAACCTTATGACCCGATGCTGTCCTCATTCTAGGAGAATGTAGTTTGCTTGCAATAACTGTTGTTTAACTGGTTCAATTGTTGACAAATGTACTGATTGTAAGTCACTTTGGATAAAAGTGTGTATGTCTGCTTTAAGTGGATAACCACTTAAATGATACGTTTAATAATAAATAATACGTTTAATGATGTGTTTGTGTGTGGGGTATTGTGTGCTGTGTGTGTGTTTGTGACTTTCACTGTGTTTGTTTGTGTATGTGTGAGCACAAGCACAAGGCACAAGGTTTACTGTGAGAGGATATTTGTTCAGCCGGAGAGTTTTCTGGTGAGATTAAGTGGTGTTGGGGGGTGGGGGGCAAGGCACAAGCTGAGAGAGAAAGAAAGACCGCCGCAGTCCGCCGGAGAACATTCAGCTGCCTCTCAAATCTCCACCTGCCCTCACTTCTTGCTGTAGACAAGTTTATTAACTTATTTAACTGTACGTGCGCGCGTGCGTGCGTGTCTGTGAGGCCATGCATGAGAGCACAGATGACAAACAAGACAATGGGCACAAACGATTACATAATGAAATGGTTTGCTTTAGATGGTAAAGAGTTACTTTAATTACTATTAATTATTAAAAGTTACTTGAAGGCTGAATTAACATGGAAATTATGAAATAGAACTGTATTAATCCCCGATTAATAATGTAATAATTACAATACAATAATAGAACTGTATTAATCCCCAATTAATAAAGTAATAATTACAATACAATAATAAATACAATAATAGAACTGTATTAATCCTTAATTAATAAAGCAATGCAAGTAAGGATACTTAGTTAGGTTAGACACGTTGAGGACCGAAACCACAGGCGGCAGCTCCTGGGCAGGACCGCGGCTCTACAGCGGCTGGGGCAGGCGAGGGCTCCAGCGGCTTGAGCGGGCTAGCGGCGGATCCTGGGCAGGGATGCGGCAGTGGCTCCACAGCAGCTGGGTCAGGCGATGACCCCAGCGACGTGCGTGGGCTGGCGGCGACTCCTGGGCAGGACTGC
>JAOEHI010050956.1:7263-19709 GCA_025447815.1 Percopsis transmontana | reverse complement strand
TACCTGCTCCATGTAATAGCACCATGTGATTGTAAGTCGCTTTGGATAAAAGCGTCTGCTAAATGCTGTAACTATAATACAATTTAAATAAAAGGGACTAAAGCCCTCCAGTTCCGAAAAATAGATTTTGTGAAAACTCAACATAAGTCTTAACCCCGCGAAACGTATTTTTTCTTCATCATTTGTCAGTGCTGTTGAGTTGTGTTAAGGGGTGAAGAGGCCGTTTATGTTGCAGGCAACACGTTTGGGACTGAAGTTGTGTTGTGCTGTGTGTGGTTGTGATTGGCAGGCCCTAGAAGGAAAGGGAGAGCAGCCATCCCAGGGAGCCCAGACCGTACAGCCGTCCTGTACATGAGGCTGACCAAAACAGAAGAAGAGATACTGTCCCTCAAGGCCAGGATAGCGAGTGAGAGGGCTTCATGGGAAAGGAGGTTTTCGGAGCTGCAGAGGAAACAGGAAGAGATACGCAATCAGGTTTGTGTGTGTGTGTGTGTGTGTGTGTGTGTGTGTGTGTGTGTGTGTGTGTGTTGGCAGTGTGTTGGTCCAGGGTCTACCATTGGTTACTGATGTGTTTAAAACAGGTGTGTGTGTGTGTATGTGTGTGTGTGTGAGTGAGAATGGGTTGCTCCCTGTTTAAAGGCCCCATATCCTTCCAATTTCAAACTGTCATTTTGCACAGCTAATCATTCCTTTTCTGTTGTTTTGTTGTTTAACTTGATAAAAAAATACCAGAGTGGGAATTCTGCTCATTGGATGATGGAAATGGTTGATAAGAACACACTAATATTCATACTATTCAAACACTCCTTAGAAATTAGCATATGGGCAGTAGCCAATCAGATTGCATGAAATATTCCAAACGTTACAACGGCGATTGATGCCAAACGTAACTGAATGCTAACAAGGCTGGTACTCAGGCTAATGTTATGTCTGCTTGGTCTACTGGAATGTTTCGTCTGTTGTTTAGCTGCGCTCCGATACTGGTGTAGGCCTACCGCTGCGGCCGGGAAGCGCCGATGACAGAGGAGAATCGTGGGGGGACGACAATGAGGAAGTATTCGGGGAGGAGCGCTCGGGTAAATCCCCGAATACGCGTCAACATTATGCTCAAACCACAGGCACTCGGTCGAGGCGCTCGCACCAGTGCAGAGAGGGTGATGTGATGTCATCAAGAGGCGACAGCGGTCCAGGCAGTTTGCTGACCCTGACGGCATCACTGTGCTCCAGGTCCCACTCGCTCCAGTCTTGCACCAGGTACAGTTCTTAGCATTGGGTGACTCAGTTCTTTAGAATAGTGGCTGCTGTGAAGATGGGTGGCATGCTACAGTGTGTATGGGATTTTGGGGTGTTATAAGGGGGTGTTGGGGAGTTATACGCCGAATTAGAAATGGAGGGGGAATTGCATGCATTTCTTCAATGCTGTTTTTAGTAGGGATGGGGGGGAAAAATGTAATCGTCGCGATACTGTGCATCCACGATTTGTATAAAACGTTTATTTTTTATTTTTCCCAATGTATTCTTAGTGGGAGTGAATTAATGGAGTCTTCCAGTCGTCATTCTGTTCTGTTGCATGATACCTGGGTTTGTGTTAAGGATTTGTTTGTTTCAAGAAGTGAATGTGTATGTGTGCGTGTGCGTGTCTGTTATATGTGTGTGTGTGTGTGTGTGTGTGTGTGTGTGTGTGTGTGTGCGTGCGTGCACGAGACACGAACCTTTGGGGAACATCCCGACGATGAGTGTGTGCGGCGGTGTCGATGTAAGCACCACCGTCTTTTGGGGTCAGGGGTCAAAAATGTTGTGAAATGTGTCGCGCTTGGATAGTCTGTACGGCTCCTTTTATGTGATACTACGTTCCTACTAAATAATAACATTACATGTGATATTATATTACATGATCGCCGCACTGTCCTCCGGCTGGGCTCCAGCACGGGCTCGTGGAGGTTGTCTCCGGGGCATCACCGCGTGTTTGTGCCCCACTCCCCCATGGACCTGCAGCCCGGCCACCGGGTGAGAGTCATGCTGCCGTCGGGACGGATTAGCACAGGGACCGTCCGTTTCCTGGGCCACCTGCAGGGGGAGCCAGAGCTCCACCTCGGGGTGGAGGTGGAGACGCCTGATCGCACACTTGAAGATGGCAGCTACAGGGGATGCAGACACTTTGAATGGTAACTCGCACTTACACTGCTGACGAACATAAACATATGGCTTCAGAATATGCTACAAAATGTGCAGTTTTACTATTTATTTATTATTATAGTCCTTATTATGTTCACCCAATTCTATTATTATTTTTAATATTTAAATTGTAATTACTGGGGCATTATTAGACCCTTTTTCCGAATCAATAATTATTACAATAATAGATCATATTCATTTTATATAGACGCATAGTAAAGATATGGGCAACATCTGTTAAGTATGTGCTGTGGATCCGTTGTTAATGAGACAAGGGGGTGACAGCAAAACATTATCCATTGAATGAACATGTTTCTCTAGAGGCCTGAGGCTTTAACAGGCTGGAGAGATTCCAAACCAAATGTACTTTGACACTTAAGTGAATAGTCTCAGTATGCAAATCTAAAAGCCAAACCCAGAGTAATGAATCATGGGTGTGTCAACACAAGAGACAGGGTTTTATGAAGGATTTTATCTTGATACACTGCTCCATGTGTTAAGATATAGTAGTAAATGTGTCTTATTTGATTCTTCCCTATCCAGCAAGCCTGGCTGTGGTGCCTTTGTACCATTCAACAAACTGCTGATGGCATGGGAGTGACCACAAAATGTATATGTGGTAAAGCTACCAATCACATTAGAACTAAATTCAACATAATCTCAATGTAGAGTGTCAGATATACTTTATACATTACAACTGCACTAGTGAGTTTAGCGTATACGCAATGTACATAAAATTGTTTTCATAACATACCTGTTACAAAGCAAATTAAAGTGTAAACTTTTTTTCTCTGGCTTCTTGACATCTTGACATCAGGTTTCTGACTGCGGGTTTGTTCACACAATAGACATTAATCTTATCTGGTCCTGACATGGAAAGGGTAATATTCAAATTCGCACTTGAACAACAAGAGGATTTATTTTCCATCTTGAGTGACATGTAAGTCTCAGCTTTTGCCACAGGAACTGCCAAAAGAAACAACTATGCATTGTAATGGCCAAGCCATGTCGGGTAGCCTATCAGAGAAATCACACTTGAGATTGTTTGGAACAGCTGGTTTTTTGGCCGAACCTAAAAGGCTAGAGAGCCACGCTCCAGCTTTGCATCCCTTGTTTCTGTCTAGAAAAAGATGAAATTATGTATTATGTATACCCTGTTACATACTTAAGCAGCTGTTCCGTCTTATGAATATTTTGTTCTTGTCTGATCATTTTGTGAGGATTACGTTACCTGAATACAACACCTGGCTAGTCAGTTTAACTTAATATCTGCTCCAATTACTGATATGATGGGGAAAACTGTAATCTAATCGCAGTGACTTCTGTGGAACTTGTATTTTTTGTCAGCTTGCAAAGGAAACACAATGAGGACACCTACATAACACACAAATAAACACCAACAAGTAAGAAAAGGGATTTTTCATAGGTTGTGTGTCGGTGACAGGATTCAGGAACAATGTTTACACATGCCATTAAAGCATTACTGATAAACACCATAAAAACGTGCAAAAAGTATTTTTTCCTGAGGAGCCTTGATTTATGAACTGATGACTCATTAACAAAGATTATCTTGTTATTATGTGATGCAAGTTGCTCAAAGCGATAACGCAACACATTTTAGAGAGTGAGGCATTTCGTTTTATTTCTGTTGACATGATCCAACACGTGCCTTTCTACACAGAATGATTGGTCGGAGAACTTAATTCAGAGTTTCCATGACAAGTGATATACAGTATGATACGATACGATAAGTAAGAGACACATATTTATGGCACATTTTTATTATCATCAAATTCCACCACACCTGAGGTTCTTGCTAAAGATGGACAGCAGGCTATACTAGTAGTGTCAATACACTATACACAGGGTTTTATTCTGACAATGCAAAACAGAGCACTTTTATAATTGTAAGAAGGCACAAAAATACTTTCCATTGGTTAAAAGGTTCGCGTAGATACCGTATGCCTCCTTTGAGGTATACAAAGGGAGGCATACAACATGGTCCTTAAAACTAGCTGATATAAAATGCCACTTTTATACTAAAGCTGCCTTAAGCCTTGAATGAGAACTTGAATTTGGGCAACAAATAAATTACATCAAATTTGACACAATATGCATCAACAGTGAAAACTCTAGAGACACATTAAGATAGAGTTATAAGACTAGATCACTTTTCATCCTAAACATGGATGACAAAGCCATATTTGACTAAAATGTCATACAAATGGATACAATTCTGAGCAGATGAACACATCTTAAGTTTGGGCCCCAATTACATACTTATTAAGGCCCATTATACAGTACGCCCAACAGCTGTCAGGAAATGACCTCATCCAGAAGAGAGAAAACATTAGAGCCATTCGCTTTTAAACCAACAGCTCAAGAACTCATGTTGCCAAAAGAGATCAGCGATCCCTGACTCTTAACAGGGGGGATCTGGTACCCTGAGAACACGGTTAGCATAGTAAATGACTTACAATTTCACCCCCCGGGTCTTGAGGTTCAGGATCTCGGCAGCTAGTCTCTGTGCATCCATCAGATGGGGGAACATCTCCATCACTTTGTCCACCTGATGTGGGTTGAAGATCGCCTGCAGCTTCTTGCGAAGATCCAGTCGTTCTGGATCAAAGGCGGCGGACGAAGGCCGAGCTTGGGCCCAGGGGGGTTGCTGGCTCTCCCCGTAGCAGCAGCTCGGGCCTGGGCCCGCCGGGGAGCAGATGGCCCCCGGGAGGCTGTGAGAACACATGCCGGGCTGCTGGAAGGGCTCTGAGCAGTACTTCTGCTGCTGAGGGCGGGCGGAGCTGTGCTGGGCGGGGCTGGGGAGGCTGTAGCGGGGGTACGCGCTGGGGGCGTACACATAAGGGGGGTAGGTGTCGTATCTAGGCTGAGAGTGGGGCTCTGGGTTTGGGCGGGTGCACCGCTTCTGGTGAGCAGCGGAGGGCGCTACGTGGGAGCAGCACCCGCAGGCCGGGCCGGCACTCCGCCCTATCAGATGCATGGAGGGCAGGCTGGGGGCAACGGGGGCGGCGTGCTGCTGGTGACGGGGCCAGAGGCTGTTGCCATGGCCGTATGAAATGTCAGAGTACTGGCTCTCATAGGAGCCCAGGCCAGAATCCAGGCGATCACGAGCTGGGAGCGGCCCGGGCCACATCACCGAGCCATGGTCGTGGCTCTCACTGGCTCCGCTCCAGTATGGCAGCGTGTTCTCACCGGCCTTACCTGGGTGCAGGGACAGCTTGCGCTCCATGTCGAGCTCCAGAGAGCGCATCGGCGGGTGGTGAGCGGGGCCAGGGTCCGCCGGCGGCCCTCTCGGCGACGCGGTGGCCTTCCTCTCCTCTTTCACGCCGGCTGCCCGGGCGTTCTCTCGCAGCTCATCGGCCAGAGAGCGGTAGGAGTGATGGGCTCTCTCCGGGTGGTAGAACTTACATTTGATGCCGTAGGTGCATTTCTTCTCTGAGTGAAAACAGAACACAAGCGCCGCGTCAGGGTTGAGATCGTGCGGAAAACCACATCGCTTCCTTTTCTTCCAAAGCATTCTTGTGGAATGACAGTGACTGGAGGATTCAAATGGCCTGTGGTTCGGCTTTCCTCTCAGTCGAGACGGAACATTGTGGGGCAGATTCAAGGTTCTGCACTATTTATGCCTCACTACTGTGCTTGTGGAGCCTCGAGCAGTTTTTAACAGCATAACATAAAGCATAAATACCACATTTTTAGATTTGTTTAATATTGACCATTTTAGTCTATCGCGACCTTCCAGAAGCACCCCCGTGACCCCCTAGGGGTCACTAACCTTACCGTATGGGCAGAACTGCTTGCGTTGCTCCGCAGGGAGAGGGTTCTTTCTCAGGAAGTTGTCCAGGCTGGGCCCGTGGCGACCGAGAGGGTCGTCTGGGGGCATGAACCTGGACAGACAACGCTAACGAATTATCTCATTAGCATTCATTCAGTCTACATGTAGCAAGCCGCTGCGTACGCTGTCTTGCCCAACACTTCCCTGAAGGTAAAACTGTATAGGAACACTTTTAATGGTAAAACGTGAACTTATCGTGAACTTATCGTGAACTTATCGTGAACTTATCGTGGTTCCTGGTTGTTCAGACAGCGAAATACAATCAGCGATCTTTTATAAATACTTTATCCGTCTGTGCAAACTGTTTCCCGATGGACAATATTGGTGTAATTAAGAGATTCTAGGCCAAAACGTTAACCCTCTCTTTGTGCGCTCAGCAGGACATCCCTTGCCGTGTGTGTAGTGGGGCTCCGGCGTGTCGCACACGAGCAGCCCGCGCGCACAGCTCCACGCGGGCTGCTCGTACACTGTGGCCCTTTGGTCCACTGCTCACTTGTCGTTGACGAAGGAGTACATCAGCAAGCGCTCCTCGATGCAGCGCTTCCACTCCGGCCTCTCCCCCTGGAGGTCGCGGTACGTGTCATTCGACACGATGACGCCGTCCAACTCGTGCGCCAGCTTGACGATGAAGCGGTCGTCGTAGCAGACCACCCGTTTCCCCCCGACGCGGCGCGAGGGAGTGAAGACCACGATCTTCCATTTCTCCAGCTCTGTGAGGATTTGCTGATCTGAAAGTTATATTTCACCCAGTTAAAAGGCAGCTCACTCCCCCCCGATTGTGCAGGTTTACTGCACTGCCAGTTAAAGCTGCACTCCTCAATTGTGTGGTGTGGTGGTAGAGAAGGCTGCAAGGCCTAAAAGCCCTGGAGGGGGAGGAGTAGAGAGTGTGGGAAGGGTTTGGTTGCAATTCTCTTGAGTGTAGCTTTAAACATCAGTCCTCAACCGTCACCGGGTTTTAACATCAACCGTGTTGGGAGTCTCTAACTGCATGTAAGCTTCGTCATTCCACCGCATAACAAGTGCTTCCACTACCAAGACCACATAGCTTATGGAAATATGCATTGAGCCACCTATCAATCATGGTCCAAACCCAGTTGATCCCATCATGGCATGTCACCTCAGTACAAACACAAACATCAATACGAACAGTGTTTCTCATGTTGTTATACCAACAAATCTAAAGAATTAAAACATGCATGGGTGTGTACCTAGTTCAAATAGTTTCAATATTTACATTCACATGGTTCCTTGAGATCAGAAGTCATGATTTGAACAACAGGACATTTCTCACAGGCTCCAACAAAGCACTGCTAATGTTCAGGGTCACTAAACCCCTTGCTATGCTTTGTGGCAGCAGTTAAATACACTCTCTGAGTAACCTAGGTGTAGAATACAAACACAGCTTTACTTCCTGGAGGGAATTTCCCAGAAATGTTATATTTACTTCCCGGTACAAGGATTGAAGTGTAACCTTTGGATCACTCCACCCAGACAATATACAGTAGCTGCCATGGGCTAGTTAATGTTGTAACCACAAAACAAGTACAACAAAAATTCTGATACACCCTAAAATGCTCTCCATAAAAGACAGTAAACCGAAAATGAACCTGATTGCTTTTACCTCACGCGTGTCAATAGACATACATAAACTGTTGTAAAGTGTTAACAGCCCCATATTATTCCAATTTATTTCCAGTTTTTTTTTTTTACTCCCATTGACCTGAACATTCCGTTTCAGTTGGCTTTTTTTGGCCGTTACACAGCCCTAACTTGATTGGCTGTCTGACTGGGAGTGTGAGGATAGGTTAAAGATGATTGGTTGCAATCCAGAAATGATGTCACACCTGGGGACTAATCTGAATTTCTTTTGTCTTTTTTTTTTAAGAGACATTTTGACAAAATGATATGTTAGACAAAAATGGACCCAAAATTAGTCCAGACCATTTAGGCCCCTTCAGACCACACTACTGGAAACATAAAAAAGACAAAACTTTAGTTCTGTGGCGTTTCCTCCTTCAATATCCTTGAATGCTTGCATACTCTGGCAACCACAGTAACTAAATGAAAGCTAATTTTTCTTCATAAGGCAGGTGTTTCCCGTGAAGCATCCCTGCGCTGAATGTAGGCCTATATATCTATATATATGTTCGTACTGTACCCCTGATGGGCGCGTCCGGCCTGGGCATCTCCTTGCGCCAGCTGGGAACAAACACGGTGATGGCGGTGTGCCCTCGGTCCAGGAAGAAGTTCACCGCCAGCTGTATGCCGCGGCAGGAAAATACTTCCTTGTTGCCGTGACTGTGAAAGAGCAGGAGAACATTCATTTACAAGTCATTCCTGTAACTGACGAGTCATCCATTGGCATCTTGCGTATGTATATGCAATCCATCACGCTGTCAATGGGAGTAATAAAACCTCGTATGCATAACACTGTATAAAACAATCTTTGTCAAAACATAATCAATAGGATTTCCAAACCTGCCAAAGTCAAAAAGTTGAATGCAGGGAGCCACACTGAAGCAGTTACCGGTTTCACGATAAACAACAGTAAAATTCCCGACGGTTAGTATTTACCCTTTCAAATATTAATTATCATTAAGGTTTGATTACCGCGCTGAAAAACTCACGATAAATACTGTCCAGCATCAACCAAAGTTAGCGACAGTATCCCAGACGCAGGAGCAGCGTGGGTTTATGTCGCTTCAATGAAAACATGGTGGAAGGCAGTGACAAGCGCCCCGGAGATTAGACAGTCTTCTAAGAGGAGGTCACAGTGTGGTCATAATTTGGTTTTTATAAGAGGGCTGATGGGAAACGTGATCCAAGACGGTCACCTTGTCTGCAGAACATGCTGCGTAAGAGGGCACACTCATCTTTGTGACCACCACTATTTTATGAATGTGCACATTTGAAATGGTTTTCATAAGGCATAGGCTACGTTATTATTTGAATGTTCATACAGATAAATCCTTTTATTTGTGGTTTTCAATGTAATACTTGAAATGATTTCTGTGTACTGTGCATCAGTAGACCTACTTTTTGAAAATCCTCAGCACATTTTAACAACACCGTGATAATACTTATAACCGTGATAATTTTGGTCACCGTAATCGTGATATGAAATGTTCATACCGTTTCACCTCTGGAGCTACTTTCTCACGAGTACACAGCCTGCTCGGGTGTTTTCTCTTACCTTAAGGGGGAGGATTCTAAGGTGTCATGAATTATGTAGAGAGAAGCATGCAAGGGCAGCCAGGGCTGTACACACCCTTTGGATGATTCATGACTCACAAGCATTTTTCAGAGTTCACCGTGAACATGTGACACATGTGGCTTCACGGGTAGTTTTTCTTTTATTGCTAAAGGAAAGGTAATGAAAACGCAGTAGGCCCTAGTCTAGTTTTATCCTCGTCTGCATAGTGTTCTTAATTGATAAAGGTCACCACACCCATGAGGTTGGTATGCTAAAGCATGACTACTAAACCCTTGTACCTTCATTTCTCAGTATCCGGAAATTCTCAACAATATTGTTGAGAATATTGTGCAAGTGATTTTTAGTAAAACTGTCCCACTACAAACTGAAAAACCCTTCATACCTCATAGCTACATTGCTGCCGTCGATGACAATGGGTTTCAGTTCATTCTCTGTGTCCTCCCTGTCCTCTGCATGAGATGGGGGTGGCGGGGTGACATTGTGGTAGCCCTTGCCATCACTGTCGGGGTTGGGAACCGATTGTTCACAGTTGGTCCTGGTTCCAACGAGCTCTCCAAGTACGGAGTTTGTGTCCGTGTCGACGCCTAGCTTCTTCAGAGCGGCCTTCACCTCGACTGACGAGTAGCCCAGCTTCCTGAAGAAGTCCACTCGCAGCTGGAGTTCCTTGCCTTCGGGCTCCAGTTGGACCGGAGCAGAGTTCTGGTTGGGACATTCCCGATCCATTCTGGAGTGGCTGGACCTATGTTCTGTTGTAGTACTCGTGCCAGCAGCATAGGAGACTCAGAATCGGATGTGACTCGGGATAGGTACCGATGACTATAAACAAAACAAATGACACTTGATCAGAGAGGCAGTCATGGTGTCATTTACACATTCACGGTAGGCCTTGGCTTGCTTTCATAACGTGTCTACTACACTGTAGTAGATAAATCACATTGTATAGGCCTACCTAGGCTAGTATAATCAAATGCGTGGCCGTTGCTGCTAATGTGAAATCTAGCGTAGTCATCTCACTTTGGTTTGTTAAATCAGACATCTGAACAAAACGGGAAAAAAATGTGTACGGCTAAACTGACAACAGTGTGTCAGTCAGTGGGGGGATACTGTGTATCTAAATCCTGATATTGCGGAGGAAACAATAACAGCGAAACTATTATTCCTGTCATAGGCGAGCAGATATGTTACCCAGCCTTTCACACAAAACTTAAGAGCGTAATGGCAACTTACCTTTATCATTATTGGCCGTTTCCTTCCGTGTTCCATTTATCAACCAAGAGCCACTGTGAGTGTTAGTGTTTTTACGGAGTACAGTAACTTTGACACGATTCCGGCTTCATAGCGCCTCCCTCTTGGAGCCCGATGTCTTCCCTTTTCCGCCATGCACATTTTCTTTACTCGCAGAAGAAATAACTCTTCCCATGACCTGTCTGTCATTAAGCCTTGTTACGCAAATGCCACCGCCCCTTTGGAAAACATCCATACTGGGAAGCACGTTAAATTCATAGTAGCCTAGGTCTAAAGTTATCACCTTCGTCAGAGTTTCATTCGAAAAAATGTTTCGAAATCAATTTTCCAACCAGCAGGATATACAGCTGATATTTCTGACGAATAACGACATAACTTTGCAGCTTGTGTTGTACTGCGTAGTGCACGCTTTGTCCACTAAGCGTCAGTATTGTCACGCGTTATCTCCGCTTAACGGACGGCGCTGAGAAATTGATATGGACTCATAATAACTGTTGCTGCGATGGATGGGCGTGGCTTGTCCAGCCCCGTGACGGCTGTGAATTTGCGGTGGTGTGTATGTGCTCGCGTGCCGGGTTAATAGCGTGGTCAAGTTGGGCTCATTCTGCGTGGCCTTGGTTAATGGAATCTACAGGGCTGAGTTCCGGAGAGTGAAGAAAAGCAATCAGGGCCAAGCGCCGGGCGGCTGCCCCCTCCTGGGGGCCCAGACCACCGGCCTCAGGTGTCCGCAGCGCCTGATATTACTGCGGTGCAATGAGCTAACCGCCAGCGAGGATGACACACACACACACACACACACACACACACACACACACACACAGACACATTCAGCGCAACTGACAGATGTGTACACGCAAGTGTGCGCACCCACCGACACACACACATACAGTCAGGCACAGACGGGAAAACATGCCGTCAGTGATTGATGTGTGCGCACAGGCGCGCACGCAAAAACGCACACAATTATCATGGAGATTCAAAAGGCTGTCTCAGCTTTCCAGGCAACTACTTTCTTCTTCTTTTTTGTAGTCTTCTGCCCAGCTCTTTTGTTAAATGAAAATTATATGATAGCAGTTAGCGTAAAGGACATTTATTCTGTAAAATCGTAACTAAGACCTAATAATTATAATGTAATATATGGCCAGGTCAGGCTTTAGAAGGGGGGGCGGGAGGCGTGCCATTGTGAGTCTACAGGCCTCGTTCAGGTGGCTAATGCCTCTTCTTGAGGCTTGCTTGGCACCCGCGGGCCCGAGGTTTAATTCAGTGCGTGTAGTTTGGCTGCGGTGTGAACATCAAACAGCTACTTCTTTAATCACCCCGCTCAAAGGCACATCGTCTTCTTCCAGGTAGGTGGAGTTTGGCGAGGCCCGTTAAAACCCGAGACAGCTGATCAAATGTTCAGCCCGGCTCATTGTGCTAAGAGAGCTGGATGTGGCCTCGGATAGCGCTGCGCTGACAGAACTGGCTTTGTAGTGCCAGAGTGCCAACCCCCCCCCTTTGTTCCATTTCTTTCATGACTCCCCGAGTCAGTCGTCTGTCGCAGAAATTAATTTTGGTATGATTTCTTTAAAAGGACCCAAAGTAAAGAAGAGAGAGCCTTTAACTGGAGTAATCCATCTTGCACCGCTGGTGTCAGAGTGATTCACGATTTCCAATTTAGCCACATTTTGAATCTAAAGTAAATCAGGCAGGACGGCTCTTGCCTTTGTGCAGCCGGACGACAAACCCTCGGTGTCAAGTGCTTTCAAATGAACATATCCCCGGCATTCATCTTGCTCATTTCTTAATTCAAACACCCCACTGCTTGTCCTGCATAGATCAGCAAGCAAAGCCCCCCCCCCCCCCCCCCCCCCGCCCGGGGGGGGTTGGGGGGGGGTGCAGTGTTGCCGGGGGGGGGGGTATTTGGAAAATTTTTTAAAAAAAAAATAATTTTTGTTTGGGACACCGGGTTTTTAGTAA
>JAOEHI010050955.1:0-19720 GCA_025447815.1 Percopsis transmontana | reverse complement strand
CTCCGCCGAACCCCTAAGACTGACTCACCGAACCCCTGGGGTTCGATCGAACCCAGGTTAAGAACCACTGAGCTAGACACTAGATATTATCAGAGCAGCATAAACCCATTAAAAGCAAATAATAATGACAGTATAGGGAATTTAATTTACAATAGAAAGAAAGTTGCCGCACAATCCTGCAGTTCAGATGAAGATTTATTCAGACATCAAAATATGTGTTCCCAGGTTTACCACAACCACAGAGTCAATCAGCCCCATTTAATCAATGACATTAATCAAATATGCCTACCGACAAATACGACATCTCCATATGCATAAATATGCATCAGCACTACAGGAGTTTGTGGCAACGTCTTCCTATTTTCTCCTTTTCTTGAAGTAGAACATTTTAAACAAACAGAAATGGTTTGCAGGGCATTGGTCTGGAGAGCTTGATAAATTATATTGAAACTCAAATATATACCCAGTTTTCCGCTGAGCAAATCTAACAAATAATACATTTTGCTTAGCATGTCAAGTATTGTGTTTAGGATGGCCTTTGTTGATATTTATTTCATATTTAGTATTTGTCTGTGTTAATAGTTACTTTGTGGAGATTATGAATAAAACTTTAATGACGATAATTGATGCTAAACATTAATATCTCACGTTAAATGGCCTTATTCCAGTATGTTTACTTCAGGAAAGGTAGTGTTAGTGGTAGATGATATATTAATATATACTGACACTGACAGTGCTATGGATCGGCTTGTTGCATTAAAGGATCATTATGAGCTGAGTATTGATTATATGGTGTGGTACGTACAGTAGCAAAGCATGCTGACATTGCTGTTTAGACTGGATCACTAGAAGCCTTTATTTTCCCAGGGAAGTTCCTACTTCTCAGGGTCGGATAAGCCCCGGAAAATTTAAATATGGATTTACGATGCAATTTGCGGTGAAAAACCAGGGCTAACATTTGCTTTCCAAAATCAGCTATGCAAAAAAATCACTGTAAGCATTCTTAGGTAACGACATTTAGTTTTATCACTTGATTTTGTTTGATCAAAAGGTTTTATCAAAATAACTTCATCCTACCCAAATATGGTACCAATATAATCATTAAAACCCTTCATCATAGTTTGTAAATAGCTTAAGGATATATTATAGGTATACTCCTTCACTGTGTTATAGCATTCCCAGAACACAGAATTACCTCCCCAGCTCACAGTTTATGTTTTATTCCCCACACAAACTGAGGACATGTGACACCACGAACACCATCTAATTTGGATGCAACACATGCAATTAAGAGTTTATTATTCTTTCTGCAAACCCTGTGACCCTTGGTTAAAGTTGTACGGTTTCACGGTGGCATACTTTTGATGCCTGGTGCTGAGTCAAGAACAAAGGCCTAATGCATCATTATCATTATCTATGTTTTTGTCTTGACCTTAGCAACATTGATTTTCACACGAACTTTTCTAGTTAGTATATTAAGGCCCACAGTAATAGTAAAGTACTGTATGGGCCAAGCTATGTCTTAATTACTGCCACATGTCAGCCTTTGATCAAATTAGTATTCAAAGCCAGTATCCTGGTCAATCACCTCTGAGCTCCAATGTGTGTTCTGCTCTTGCAGACTAAAAGCCTGTAGTTCATTAATTCACAGCGTGCAAGGGCAATCCTTATTTGCGGCTTTAATATTTGAATTAAGTCACAAATGAGAACAGTATGGTGCAATGGTTCAGAGTTATTACTATAGAACACCTGACAGAGCAATAAGTCTGAGATCAGCCACATGCTTTCCGTTGATAAGACCTGACTGCAACCTCATGCTCAGTCAGACATGTAACCACAACTGACTTGACTGTCTCTAGGCACAGCATCCATGTGTAAACCTCCCAATGACCCAGTGTAGGCAGCAAGCACTGTAAGTAATGCATGATCTGTTACAGATTACATACACAAGGATGATCTTACAGACAAAATTGCCAATCAATAAGGATACAACAAACCATCTGGTCAGTGGTCACACTCCCCGAAGTATAGAAATGATGCACTGGCTGTTGCTGCAGTAAAAGGCCAAACACACAGTCATGGTGTGATATAGGCAAACAGTCAAGCTGATTCACAAGTGCCTCAGCGACTTACAATGCCCCCTACAAATTCAGAACAGAAAACAGCTGAAAGATCACTAATCCTCGGAACAAAAGAGCATGCAAAATTAAAGAGCCCAGCCCTCAGACTGCAGCAAAGATGCCCACCTGCCAAATAGCCATCACATACGCTACCTACGAGCTCAATGGGATTTTGTCGGGGTCGGCCATGTAACAGAATGGATCCAGAAATAGGTGCAATTTTAAACGATTTTTTTTTTCTCAAATGACGATGAATTTCAAAGCAGAGAATATCACAAGAGAGGGCATAGCATAGGCTACTGGCACCCAGTGATTTACGGATGCACAGACGCCGGATGTGATGCTTTAATAAATTATTAATCTTCTCCCTTCCCAGTTATTGTATTAAGGAAAGGGTCCACAGAGTAACAGAAAAAGTCTAAGGGATAAATGAGAAAGCTGAGATGGGGTACGTCCGTGACGTCAAGTGTGAATGGCCAGATTTTACTCACATGAATTCCCAGCAGGAGAGAATGGAGTGTCAGCATTGCATGCCGTGGAAAAAGCTTCCCATTGTCAGCGTCCTACGACAAAATCCACAGCCGGCCGGGCGACAGAAATGAAAGGGAAGGGTCTGTTTGGAAAAAGAAGGGAGAGTGAAAGAAGATAACGGGAAGGAGGAGGTGATGGGCGTGGCTTTTGCACTGGCCTACACAGTGTTGGTCAGAACGCTGGTGGGCGGGGTTTGGCAGTCGGGAGAAGGCGGGCAGCATGCAAAATAGCATAACATTCTAAGGAAATAACGGAGGAGTGAATTCAGTCTGGTGCAAAGGGGTTTGGTCTTTTCAGATGCCACCCTCTGCCCATGAAAGGACAACGGATGCTTTTTATTGTTAGGTTGGGGTTTTCAATCACTAGGGTGTAAAATATGAGCTACTTATTCCCGCACTAAGATGCACAAAGCCTATTCTAATCCGTTCTCTTCGAGTTTGAGAAGTCCCTATTATTACGTTCTTTGTAAAGACTAAAACTGCCATTGACATTGAAATCAATACTGGCAGGAAAAATCAGTGGTTGTGAGAGAGGGGGGCAATTTGGAGCAGGAACATTGGTGGGTCTGGCTGAGATCAGTGTGGGGAAGGATGACACTTTGTTGGGTGGGGCCAGGTGGAGATATGGGGGTGGGGTTGTGATGGGGGTTGGGGCATCCAAGAGGAGTCCATTGTGTCCAACAGAGGGAAAGAAACATATTAAGCTATTTAGGGCCTGGCCTGTGTAGAACAAAGCATTTGGGTCCTTCAGTCATTCCTTTGTTCTTCTGGCGCAATGATGGCAGACGTGCTATGAACATTGTGGTTGTAAATTGTTCCACTAATGGGCCCACAGGTCAGAGGCAATGATAGAAAACAAAGAATGAGAAACAGACAGATGAAAAGATGGTGGAGATGAGAGATACTGTAGCGTGTCTGCCCGTCTGGCATGCCGGGGGAAGGGGGTGGGGCATACACAAGTCAGTCTGTGGGCTTCATTGTGAGATGAGACGTTGCCATGGCGACTGCATCCTTCATAGTTTAGCCAAGATGGCAGCAGCAGTCTGGCTCTGAGCAGCTGCGGCACCAGCTTGTAACACACAGCGCACAGTGTTTAGTCACTCCTTTATGAGGGATTTATAGCACAATCATGATGTGGCGTTGTGAGGGGTTACGTGCCATGGATCAGCATTAATTTAAATAATTACACATATCACACAATTTCTAAATAATAGCTCTGTACCTTGGGTGCATTCTGAATTGAAGTTTTATTCGATTTTACCATTGGATGTCCAATCGTGTGACTCCTCCGGATTCGTCCGTAGGAAAAATAACATGTCTAAATCATTTAACTCAAGGGGAGGAAACACTTTTGTTTGTCACATTTGCTTAAGCATGGTTTCAGGGAACCTGTACTCAATGATGAAACACAAACATTGATATGTAAATATTACAGCAGAGTGTTTTCGTTTGAAATTTAGGTTGGTTGATCACACATTTATTTTGATAAATACATATTACATAACCATAACACATTTGTAATGTTGATTATGCAATTATGCACTCTATGACTGCATGACAACTCACACGGGCCTGTGAGTTGTTATTATGCTAATACATGGAAACCCAGTAATGAAATGTCTCTATCCTTAGTGTTTCCAGTTACTATTTACATGTAATTTACAGAGGCACCTTTCAGAGCACTCCTGATATATGTTTTATGATTACGAAGGCTAAATATTTAGTGTTTATATTTAGTGTTTACAAAAACACAAATAAACATAAACGAGCACGAGATATGTGCTGGTGCCCCTGGCAGTAAAACAAACAAGGTGCAAAGTACTTTTCAAACTCAATGATGCCCCAGGTTTTGACTCTCAGGGTTTCCCCACACTATATTTGGGATTATCAGCCTCCATTTGGCAATGGGGCTGTTATACTGTAGTGCAGCTTTGCTGAGATACAGGCAGCTATTGTAACACTGACCCATTTAGCAGCAATAATTCTCATGTTTTTGTGTAACAGAAGAGAAGCTCCCTCCCACAAAACACACCGCTGTGTGGACAGAGATGCTCCTATAGTGCTATGACAATGAATGGTCGACGTGGACATACAGTATTTATTCTCTCTCCTGCCTCTGGAGCATTGCATTGTCTATCTCTGGTCCCTGCTTAATGTGTAATCAATCATCAGGACAATTTGCTTCTGATTTCTGTACTGGTCTGTTAGTACATTGACCTAGATTATGTTTGCTTGGAAACAATACATTACTTATTGTGTGATATTAATAGGGTTGCTCACTCAGTCTGTGGTGCCTCAAGGTTTTTCCCTTGCCCAATTGGAGGTGAGGTCAGGACAATGTTTGTTTCCAAATGTGGGCCTTTGAGACTGTAATGTGATATAAATATAAAGAGCGATATAAATAAACTTGATTTACAATGCTTAAAAAAACAAAAACAATGACTCACAATGCTTAAAAAAACAAAATGAAAAGAGATTGATTGTATAAAGCTAAAATAATCCATTTATAACAATAGATTTAATTAGATTACTACTTCAGTCACAGCTAACAATGGTCTTAATTCCCCTTTTCTCTTTACATTTCATTCAGCAGGGCTATATATATGCTAATCAGTTTATCAACTTAGACCAACACCAGCATTCTCTGTGTATCAAAACTTTAATTTTATTTACATTCTATATGTTTCTGCCATCATTGTTGAGCAATTCTTTACCTTGTGTTATCACAGGCTGCCACCTAGTGGCTTAATACATAAACTGCTTTGGCCCCAACAATAATGTTCAAATCACCTCTGCAGAAATATTTCATTCTCGGACACTGGCATCTACATTTGTTTAAGAGGCAACCGCTATATTAACAATTAAAGAGCATTAAGATTCCACAACAACGTTAAATGTGTGTCTAAATTCAATGAATTGCAGACTGTGTTCACTGACACAATGTTTTTACACACAAATGAGATTCACTGGATCATAGTTTTGAGCTAGAAAATTGTGCTTTCAGTCTCTGACATATGCTGCAGATAGATAGTCATGTTAACCCATTCTCTCATAACAGGTATTGTTACAGTGAATCTCAGGTAATGTATTTGTGTGGTCTATTATTCAGTGTCGTTAAGGACTGTTTCTCTATTGTTGGTCAATTTGCTTATATCTCCAAGGCGTTTAAAAATGCCAAAAAATCCAAAGCTGTCAGTCTTAAGCCACGAACTCTTGGGAAGCCCAGTATGACTTTTTTTCTGCTGGTGGCTAGGTGTCGACTGTTTTGCGGTACCATCTTGCGTTACTTCCCGAAACTCTTCTGGAAAATGTGATTTGCTTTTCATCTGAGACGATGGGGAAGTGTGGCTGTGGTCTTGGGTGCTAGATTCTTTAACATAGCCAGAGAGGTCAAACTCTCCTGGTTTTGGGCAATAAAGGGTTGAGTCTTCTGATTTCATCTTCCCGATATCTCTTAAAGCAGGATTAGGAATTATCTCAAGAGGCAGAATGCACTCATCCCCTTCCTCCTCAGGGGGCCACTTAGGAACGACATTAAGTGTGTGACGACGGCTAATGTTATTTGTTAAAGAGAACTGGGATTCGGGAATTAATTTAGCCACATCCTCAAAGCCTGTCTCTCCAAGATATCTCTGCACATCTTCGTTGAAGGTACGCTGGCGAGGCGAGGCATTCACTGCACCGGGAGACTTGTTATCCAAGCCATAATCCCCGGAGGACACGCTGCCTCGACTGTTCTGATAACGCAAAACCTTTTTTGATGCTTCGCGCAATTTCTGGGCCTCCTCGGCGCTGTTGTCTTCTAGCTCCTCCCTGCCACCCTCGCTGGTTACAGAGACATGCCTGTTAGAGGAAGAACTGCTACTTGTCCGACTTGTTCGGCACAATAAAACTCTATTGTCCGACTTAGTGGACATTTTCTCTTCCTCAGCAGGTGGGACCAATTCTCTTACTGGGTTTTTGCTACTCTTTGTGTGAGCTAAATTTGGCAGCGAGTTCTCCGTCAGGTTTATTCCTTGTAAGGTCATCTCTGATAGCCTATCACTTTTGGGGCTGCCTCTGGTGGGAGTCCCATGGTTGGAGGAGGGCCGTGGAGGTCTTCTCCTGGGTACGTGACTGGTGAGGAAGC
The DNA here is from genome assembly GCA_025447815.1 of Percopsis transmontana. NCBI lineage: Eukaryota > Metazoa > Chordata > Actinopteri > Percopsiformes > Percopsidae > Percopsis > Percopsis transmontana. Next base: position 12,941 of record JAOEHI010050955.1, on the reverse strand, counting down.
CCTGCAGAATGGACTCTAATGCGACGCCCTCCATTTCCTTGTCCATCATTGAACACGTGGCTGTCGACCTGCGCTTGGCAGCACACTGAAGTCTGTCTTGGTGCTTCCTCTTAATCTCCATCATCTCTCTGTCCTTGTTTTCCTGGGTAAAAATAATCACTGTGTTTAGTGCTGAGAGCAAACAGCACCTTAAATTAAGTAAAAGACACACGCGATTAGTCTTACCTGAATGGCCCGCAAAAACTTTTCACAGAAGGAGTTAAAAATAGAGCAGCATTCGTGCAGTTTGAACTTGGTGGGGTCCTCACAAAAGTACTCTGCTACTGAATCACTCAAACGATTTAGTGCATGAAGAGAGGCCTTTGTTTCTTCAAGAAAGATCTCAGCCTTCTAAAATGCCACATAGAACACAATGTCAACCTGAATCTTAAACTAAAAAACAATATCCATTTGTGCACAATGCTTTATTAAATGCTATTAGTCAATTAAACAAAACATAGGTAGTCACCTCACTTGTAAAAGCCATTCATGAATTATAGTATTACACAAACAAACAAATTGATTAGATAAAAAAAACTGCATAGGCATCCTAACCTTGAGAAAATCTTCCATCTGTGCCTTGAGGTCCTCTTGTTTCATGGTGTCTGAGATCGCTTTTTGTACTTTCTTTGCCTCTTTTTCAAACTCAACTTCAATGTCATCCTTATTCAATCTAAAAGTATGGAACAAAATTCATTATGATCATGAAGAAAAGGCACAAAATGCACAACTTCAGAAAAGGATTTTGTTTACCTTGCTGCAGCAGTGACGCGTTTTAGCTGTTGTGGAAACTCAAGCAGGGCCATGTCAACTCTCATAGCTTGCTGTTTTGAATATCAAAATATAAATAAATTTAGTAATATATGCAAGACATCTTCAAAAGGCATTTTTAGCAAGAGGTTTGTCTACATGGCGGTGAGGAGGAGAGCAGTGTCTGTAGGCATAGTAAGTTGTACAAAAACCACACCCATTTCCTGTGAGTCAGTATATTGCTACTATCCAGTACAGAGACACTTGCATTACGTTGTAAGAAGATCAATTCCAAAACAAACTCAGATTAAAAGTTGATATTTTATGGAAAGAATGACCCTGTGTAGTATTAAACATTCAGCAGTGAGTTCAAAAAGGAGCACTTGCCATGACTACGTAATGCATTAGGTTCATGCCAGGTTTGTTTGCCTTGGTATCCACTAACTTCATGAGCGATGACATCCGGAAGCCGATGGCACTGCCGGCATATCCACCCTGAGATCAAAGACGTTAATTATAATACTGAGCGAGAAAGGATTTGACAAAGTATCTGTAACAACGGCGTGTGTTGGACGAGAGTAAGCGTAGCCAGCAAAAACACACACAAGCTGAATTACGGATGAAACGCTTGTAAGCGTTGTATTTAATACAGGAACACACACGCACAGGGCATAAACCCGAAACAATGCCCAACAACTCCTGGGGTTGTTGGGGAAACTAAATACTAAATAGGACTAATGCCTAATGTCCTGCACCTGTGGGCCTAATGCTCCACAGGTGCGCTGCGGGGGTAAGGAGGCACGATGCGCGCATAGCCGTGAGCGCGGCGATCGTGACAGTATCTTAAAAAGGTAATTTAGTATCTTTTCATTGGGTATTAAACACTCACAGCATTCATGTAGTTTCCTGTCTTCAGTACCAGGCGGATGACAGAGTGGAGGTCATCACACTGCAACAGCTCTATGAAGAAGTAAACATGCCGATAAAAATAAATGTATTTAACTTCAATATGGTTCAATACTATATACACTATACTTACTTATAATATATACACTTTATTGTATTATATGTTTGTTTTTTCTGAACCCTTACCCAAGAAATAGCTGATGCCAAGGGGACAGATAAAGGGGATCTAAATGAATAGTAAACAACAAACGATACCTTCACCAGCAGTTATCAGAATGCTGATGGCCTGTTTCATTTCCTCCATAACCGGGAATAATTCCTCTTTGAGCACCAGGCTGTTGAGACGTTCCTCATAACTTACAGGGGGAAAACGAAGAGATTTTTCTTCTGTCAGTTAAGAGAAAAGCCATTAAACATTGGTGTAAACACAAAGAATGATTTTTAAATAACTCACCAGGGTATCTTGACAAGCATCAGCATAAAGAGATCTGCTTCAGGGAGCGCCAATTCATTGCCTTTAAATGTGACCAGTTGCCGTACCTGAACACCATTCATAGTCATAGGAAATATACCATTTGAGCTAGGATTACCAAAAAGCAGTTAAAAGAAGTTGCTCATAGAGCCCCCTCCCCACCCTCAAGTTCAAGGAACAATATGGCGCCACTCTATGGCACCATATTCATTCATTTAGTAGCCAAACAAAGCATCAAATTGTCAACTGCAGCATAAACAATTGAAAACCATATCATTAAATTAAAAAAAAAATTCATGCACCGAAAAGCAGCTCACATCCCTCATTAGGGGGCCCCAACCCTCACTTTGAAAACAACTGAAATATACTAGCCTATTCTGAGATCATGGTATCAAAATGGTTGACTTATGTGCAAATAGAACGTCCAACAGAACACTAGCTAGAGATATTTTGGGGGGAAAACAGCTCAAATTAGCGGATTACCTCTCCTTCCTCTGGCAGCATCTTGCACAATTCCCTCAGTTTCCCTGGACCAAAGTTGAGACTGGTTCCTGAACTTATGGCACTGATAAAATCCCTTACAGGCCTATGGAGGGAGATAAAGAGACAGTTATGGCCTCACATGATGCCTTTGCTGTCATCTACACTGGGCGGTTATATTTTTTTTTCTTAGTCACATGGGTTGTGTGTTTTTCTTTACATGTTACACCCTTGCACTTCCTTTTTGGAATTAGGCAACATTAACAAGCCTATACCTGCAACAACAACAAAAAATACGGTCGACAGCAAGATATTTAGTATTTTGAAATTCCTCCAGTACAGTACATAAAAATAAAAATCCTAGGACGTTCCATATGGAACTGTAAGGCCGTAGCTCTCATTTTGGAGAGGAATTAATTTATTTACACTGACTACTTTGTAACTTCTGATACTTTAAACCACTTTAGGTAACATTAACTTAGTCATTATTTTTATAATAATATTTTTGCTAGGACAAAGAACGTAGAGCAATGCATTTATTTCTCAATAATGGTCTGTTTGGTTACCACTATGGTTCTGGGTAAGGGAGGCATGAGAGCTGTTTTGTTCAGTGGAATATCTTGGCTTGTTAGGACACGTTAGCTTGAATATGACGCAGCAACATTTCTGAGGAATGCAAAAATTACTCAAATTTTTTTTTTAAACTAATCGGACTCTGCCACTGACTCACCGCTTGAACTGCTTGAGGAAAATGCCAATATTCATGCTCCTCTTGGAATTGAGAATAGAAACCTGAGGACATGGAGAAAATTAGCACGTGAGCAGCAGTTGTTAAACAAGTAATTTAGGACAAATGTCAAAAAAAAAATTGATTCCAAAGGTTGAAGATTCTTTGGCTTGATTGCATTGTAAAGACAAAGATAGATCCCAATACAGCAGTGATGCATACTGAGAGAGTCAATGTGTTACAAAAAAAAAAAAAAAAGTACATAGGTTAAAGTAAAAATATAGAAAAGAATGTTGACCTAAAACAGACTTCCCTCTGACCTATATTAATGACTTTAACAAAGCTGATCAGTGTGAAACATAGGCAGTTCCTAAAATAACTTAAATCATACTCTACATGGACATAAAACTGCCGTCCCTTAGCAAACACAGATGAAGAATAGCAACACTCCACCCTTATATTGAATAATAGTAACACAAAAGAACAGTTACTGAGAGAAACATCAACAAAATACAAAATAAACCACCCCCCCCCTCCACCCAATAACAGTAGAACCTTAACAGTAGACCAGTATAATTTTATCTAACTGAATTAATTGCCCAAATATAAAACTAATGAATCAATACTTTAACAAATGTGATTAGAGAAACAATGGAGATGATTATCTGTGTCCTAAAGTCCTACACAAGTGAGCTTGAGAGCGCTTTAATGTGGGAAAACATCCATTTTCCAGGCATACTTCCTGGTTATCTCCACTGCATTCCCCAGGAAATCAATTTTAAGTAAAAGAACATGCCTCCATATCTTAGCATTTCACAACAAACGCGCTGCCTCAAACACTCACGCCAAAGGGTCAATGTGATGAAAGATCTTTGCCAGTGCTCACCGGTTCTACCCCCCCTCCCAACCCTGCTGAAGGCAAGGTGTGTGGAGAATGAATGGTGGGAGCAGAGCAGTCACATGGAGCGTGAATCTTTCCTTCCATTTTTGAATCAGTACTCACCAGTTCACCCGAGGAGTTAGCATGGACGCTTTGGCGGTTCAGAGCCTTGAGTTGATGCTTGGCCTGTCCCGGCCCACTGTGGCTGAACAGTTCCTCCATGTGATCAGTGTCCAGCTCGTACTCCTGCTGAGTCTTCTGCACCGTCCAGATGTTGTGCTTGCCTACCACACTGGCTTTGGGAATCATGTCCCAGTTAAAATTCCGCATCTTGGAGCGTCGACGGTCCCCGTGGAATGCTGTACCCAAGCCATGTAGGGATGGAGGGAGGCCAGGCGCTGGTGGTGGCAGTGGTGGTGGAGGAGGAGGAGGTGGTGGTGGTGGTGGGGGCGGAGGAGGAGGGGGACCTCCTGATGGCATAGTTTCGTGGAGAAGCTCTCACAGTGTGCAAGATTTACTCATAGCATCAGTCCTGTCAAAATGGAGATCTGTAACAAAGTGTTGACGGTCAGTTAGAAGTAATGAGAAGGTCGGCTTTATTAGACTGTGGAATATTCATAAGGGTAACCTCTCCAAAAGGTCAAACATAGCAATGATGCTTTCTGATTTAAAATTAATAATAAAACACACAAGATGGTGGCAAGGTTTTATGTAGATAGCACCTTTAAGGCAGATTTGTAATTAGTTTTACCTGTATCCTTCTGTAATGTATGAACTTTCACAGGAAAGTAGGCTAGTCCATAAGCAAATTAAACACTCAATAGATCAAACAAAATTTTATACATTTGGCTTTGATGTGTTGTGTTGCTAAAAATAATAAAATGGCTAATGGTGAGGCAGCTCTTTTTATCTTAAAAAAAAGACTATTTCGGCAAAAGTATATGACCTACTTTGACCAACTGAAATTAAAAACACTTACCTAAGATTAGAATAGCCGTCATCCAAAATCCAAACAGCAATACATTTAATCAATACGTTCTCTTGTCCACATTAAGTGTAACATAATCATCAGTGCACTGAACTTTAACTACAGGATTAGGTGGAAGTGTTGAAACACGAAACTCACCTGCGTGAAAGGGACGCACCCAGTTGTTAACCCGTTTACGTCCATTAGGCTACTGTAGGCACAAAGGAAATAAGCAGGCGCACACAGTAGCTCTGTGAAGACTCTACGACCCATGGCCTATAAGAGTCGTTTACCACAGGTTAAAAAACGTCCTCACAACTGATAACGTTACGGATCATCGATCTCTTGGGGTTTAGTTGTTTTGGGTTAACACAAATGTTAAGTAGTATGATAAACAAAGGCTAATTTGCAGGCAGACCATGGCTCTAACTGTCATTAGCCTACATTGTAGATCAGATCAAAACTAATCTTTCCTAAAAATGATAACGATTTGTATGCAAATGTGTATTCGTCTTCTGGGTATTTCCGCTCGATAATTGCGGGGTGATTCTTTCCGCTGTTAACAGTTTCACATTTGATAGGCTAATTAAAGGACCAACTATACCCACAAACATTCAGCTTGTGATAAATTGTCCTTGTACTGTAGGTCCAAATGTATGCAAGGTGAAAGTAATGCAATTTTTTTTTGAATAGGCTACAAATATTTCCCAATGGCCATGTAACCTGGCCAGATAATTTGTTAGCTTTTGCAACAAATGAAATGACATCTATGCTGACACACAATATCATAATTCGTATTTTAATTTCATATTATGTTAAATTAATTGTAATAAAAATAGAGGGGATTGCAGGTTTTACTAAATTAGTAAATTAGCCTACCAGAGATTTAAGGTCAGCTGCTTTTATGCTCCATCTCATAAAAGGGTCTGCATATGTCAGTGAAAACCTTACCTTTTCACTGTGGGTAACTGCACTGATTTTTTTAAAGAAATATTGAGCATGTTCTGCAATAAAGGTTTTCTTTAGCACTCAATAAGAATGCATGTCAAAGGTCTTAAAACAAGTTGGCTTTGAACGTCCATGTTAATGTACTCACATTACTCGGAGCAACAGTGACACCTCGTGGACAAAAGCTTGTTGTTTACTGATATATCTACAGTATGTTTATCATTCTTAGAATTTTGTTGTGCTTCATCTATGTACACAAGTCTTAAACAAGTCAACAAAAGCTTTTTTGACCATTGGCTTTACCAACACATCTTAGCATAAGCTGCTGTCAAACATACAAAACAGTATGCAGTAAACCTTACATTCAACTGGCATTATTACATTAGAAAGTCCTTAATATCGTCCTTTTTTAGTTTTTGTAGATCAATATCAGATATCAAAGGTGAGAATAGAATTGTATAATGAGTAGTCTATCTTTGCCAGAACATTATTTGTGTCCAATTTGTGTCCATATTTATTTTTAATATTTTTAAACTGTGCTTCGCACTCCTCAATACTCCTTGTCCTACAGCGCTCATAGGCTTGTACCAATCTCTACCCCTTTCCCCCTTACAGCCAAGTGCACAGTTGGCTTTCGGCCATAAACAGTGAGCTGGTGATTAAAGCTGCTGTTCTCTGGGAGCAATAATACAATCACGGAGTGTACCTTTATTAAAGAGTGCAATGTTGCAATTCCATCACATTGTTGGTTCTTTTTCACATTCTGTTCTGCATCACATTGTTATAGTTCATGCATGTATTCATTCAAGGCTTCTCAGAAACAACCTATATCACAACACAAGGTCAACCTCCTTTTCCCACATTCACCTGGCAGATGAAATAGAATAGAATAGAATAGAAAAGCATTTTGATTGTAATCTTTCTGTAATCTATGTATGCCTATTTTATTGGCAAGTGCTGATTTGTGAGAAAAGCCATACAGGGCTTGCAGCACTCAGAATAGTACTGCATTGCTGACAGGTTATATACATGAGGATGAAAAAGTGTGGTTAAAGGAATAAATTCAATATGACATCTGAGGGAATTTGCAGGGACTATGGAGAACAGAAATGGCAGTGACAGTTTAAGGCTTTAAGTTGGTGGCATGTGCTACACATATTATGTAATGCCCAGAAAAAACGAACCACTTTACTGTATTCATGTATTACAATATGCTCCCATGACTAGTGACTGCATATAGTATTAAATACTATATGCAATACTATATTTTATATCATCTTGTCATCTTTTTTTTTACTTCTTGACATCTTTTTGTAAGCCAACCCTGAAGTGACTTCCACCATGGGTTTCCAAAGCATTTTCGCACACAGGACTTTATAACTTGAATTCAAGATTGAGTGTGGATATGTATCTGTTCCTTTTTTTTTAAAGGATTGTTTTATTTACCTCCATTTTATTTTACTTCTCTACATCACTAAAAATGTATTAATTCATGTAGGCTCACATCCTAACCCATCCATCTCTCGTATGACAGCTAATGTGCTTTAATGTGGTTCAGGAACCTTGCCTCCAAACTACAAGACAATGCTAACAAGGTTAGATTAAATTTGAGAGGATGTATAGGATGAAGCCACCACCTCATGGTTGTTGGGGAGAAAGCTGCCCTGAAAGGTGGGCTGACTGAAAATAGGAATTTACAATAAACTCTCAAGCAATTGAGTTTTGTCATCCACAGGTCATGTTATGTTTGACCCAGTGCTTTATAACTCTATAAAGTCCCCCCAAAATACCCCCCAAAAATGTATTTTACCTTAATGGCCATCAAATCACTCAACTATTATAATAAAAATTCCTTTTCTTTCCTTAATTCTATTTTATTATTTCATATATACCACATTTGTCTTATATTTACTCGTTTCAATTACAAAACATACCTTTTGCAATCCTTTTATGCTTTATGTTATCATTTCAAACATATTTTGTTTGTCTTACTATTAATGTCAAATGGACAGACATCATGATAACAATCAGGTCAAATTAGCCTTTACAGTTAATATCATAGGCAGGTTAGCAGGATAGTCGATAGGTGTTCGACTCCCAGCCAGATGGTAATGGATTCGAGCTCCATTGGCCCTATCTGTGCCTTGTAACTGTAGTCATTGTAAGTCTATTTCAATAAAAGCGTCCACTAAATTAACTAATCAAATGTATATTTATCTAGTTATGTTCTCTATTGCTCTTGGAATGAAACATTCAAATGCTGAATATACAGTATGTCTATGACATGTATTATGACGTGTGAAAGCATATCGTGTGGACCTGGGACCATTCAATCTTTCCATTATTTGACATGAAAACCTCCCTTTAAGGCTGTGAGGCAGTTTCCTCTTTATCAGAAGAGTCCTCCTCATGGTTCACTTCTACAGTACATTGAGGGAGAAAGGCAGGAAAATCACAGCAGACAGTACACACCCTCTTTCCAGCCAGTTTAAGCTTCTGAAGTCTGAGAGGCCCTTCAGAGTGGGTTAGTGAATCCATTTTTTTCAAGTGTTTTAAAAAAATAATTTATTCCAAATGCCATCAGTATCCTCAACCAAACCAAGTGACATCAAACTGAGCTGCTATTTTAATGTATTTAAGCATATTTATAATTTTTTATCCTGATATTTTTCATTTTATCTTTTTATCCTCCACTTATTATGTCTGAGATGTTGCCTGTATGTCTGTCTATATCTATCTTATATGTCTGGTGAGCCAAAGAAAAATGTCCATCCTGGTGGACAATAAAGATTTATTCTATTCTATTCTATTCTATTGTCCTCAATCAACTCTTCTTAAATCTCAATGTCATTGTCAAAGAGGCTGACTAAAAATCGTTTGTTCATGTTTCAAGAGAGTACATACAGTTGTGCTGTACAGAGAGCACAATTACTTATTTTTTTCACATTTGATCAGTTTTGCCCCTCCCCCATAGGAGGATATTGAGTTCCTGCAAATTTGGGCTAATGTGTTCTTGCAGGAAGACCTTATAAATTAGTCAGAATATAGTGTCTGCTCCTCGCAATATGATAAAAATTTGTGTATTTGTGTACACACACATGCATGTGTGTGTGTGTGCTGCTATGAGGGAGAGAGAGATGATGGGGAATGACGAGTGAGTGTTTACTTTGGGCAAGACCATAACAACCCTTATTCACATTAGCTACCAGGTCAAATTGACCCAGAATATCATCTGAGTGTGTAACTTTTATTTATTTATATTTTTAAAATGTTTATTTTGTACATGTTCATTACCACTATCTAGAGGATATGATAAAGGTTCATGATGAAAAAATGGGTCAATTTGACCCGCAATAGGATTAAGATTTTTTTTTACTTATGTGTGTTACAATTCAATGATCTCCCTGGCATTCAGAGAGAGAGAGTGATGATACACTATCTCATTGCTGTGATAGAGTGATACAGATCAAAGCTGCCATTACTGGCAGAAGAAAGGAATTGAGAAGCAATCAAAGAGCTTTTGGAATTAGAACACTTTTGGAAAGACTGTGAATATCATATAGTTCTGGAATTTGCATGTTTAATGAAGGATCTCTTAGATCTGATCCACAAGCTTAATGGTAAAGCAAAAATAGGTTTTCACCTGGTCTAATAAGTCTTTTCCTCCTTAATATTTTAATTTCTTAGTGACCCTTCTTTGTTGAAAAAACCCCCAACCACCGCAGAATATATTGTGTACAGTATATGTGTACTGTATTTATCTATGTAGAGCAGAGCTACTAAAAAAAATAAAAAACATCCATAATTGTCATGCATTGCTCAACATTGTTGGCCTACTGCATATTATCATAACTAAAGGTCTACCCAAAATATAGCCATCAGGCAGCTTACTTTTTACGCTACTTATATTTTTTACAATTAGTGTTCTGCATCATTAACATCAATAATGCTTCTAAAATAAATCAATTTAATCAAAATTTAAATGCACATAATGATAGAAGTTGGGCCTATTCTGTATCGCATAACTAATAATTAATAATAATTTGAATCAAATGAAGAAAATACCCAGAGCTTCTTTGTATTGAATGTCTTTATGGCATATACAACAAAGTTCAAAGTTTTGCTGATATGAGGAGTAAATTAAAGCAACAGTGCAGCAGGGTAACAATGCCAAAGCGCTCATGTTTTTCTATTTTCACTAGGCAGGGGCCTATGTCACAAAGCAGGAGTTACTGTTTACCTAGCTAATTTCAGAATTTGTGAAGTCACCCTGGATTTTCTCTGTCACGGATTAACAGCATTTAACGCCATGGTAATTTATGATGTACACTGTAACCTTGTCGGGGGAAGGTTATGTTAAGTATTACGGATCATAAGCAAGTGTTGTTTTATTCTCACCAAACCCAGTCTTCCACATCTACCGGAAATGGCCGCACAATTGAAAAGTCTTTGAATTTAGAAAAAAACACATTGTGAGAAATGCACTTCACAGGCAGGCCTTTAGAGGTCCTCGTTGGTTTCTTGCATCAGAGCAAGAGCTCAGAATTATTTGCAGAGTTAATATTGTATCTTTGCCAAGCTTCTATTTTAACCATAATTACAAGTTTTTACTGTTGTTTTTTTTTCCATTGCTTAACACTTGTACATGCGGCCCACAGAGATGTAGGCTACAGTACACTGTGTGCTGTACACTGTTCTACATATCAACGCAGAGAAAGCCACAAGCAATTTCCGGTTAAAATAGGCAAGGAAAATGGCCATACGTAATTAGGAAAATTAAACTAAACTATAATATAGGGCTGGGATAAAATAGAGAAGCTTGTCTGAATACATTTTGAGACATTATACATACCAATATGATAACATAATCAAAATTTATTTTTTTAAATAGATACACCAAAGAACAACCAAGTAGATGACTACAACATATATAATAACTCTGTTGGTGCAATTATTTACCAGGGCCCGATTATTCACCCTCACCCACTAGACTGCATTTTTTTTTGCAACCGGTAGGGGATATTTTTAATGCCATTGGTTTTCACTAGCGTTATATTCTTCATATTTCTGCGATATTCTTTCTTGCTCCTCTGCTGAGAAACCACCCAACCTTTCCCATGCTTCACATGATTGGCAGTTTTCAGGCACACATTTATGTGCACGCAGATGGGGATTAGCCTGATTGTCTGAACCTGGGTTGAAAAAGTTTATAACCACTGTCGTGTCAAAGAGATTACCTTGATTGCATTTGTTCTGTTGTGAAGCTGAAACTTTGGTCAGGAACCCCGACTATGTTGCGCTTTGTGACATAAGGCCCAGGCCTGATCCTACCCTATTCCTCCACTTTACACAACGCACGGTTTGACCACTAATCACTCACTCACTGCTACCTTCATCCATCTTCTCTGACACGTTTCTCCCTCTAGCTTCAGGACAGACAGCCCTGAGTACCCTTTACTGCTCCTCAAGCCATGACGGCTTGTCGGATCCCGGGGGCTTTAACTTTACATTGAACTGTATAAGAGTTTGTTCCAACTGCTGCTGGTTGCCAGCAAAGTAAGCTGAGATCGCATTATGGAAGAGAAGCAGTTGCTTGTGCATCACCTTCACCTAGAAGACAAAATGAGAGCAAAAATGTATGGAGTTAGGATAGTTATAACAATGACTTTAAGGGTCTGGATTTTTTATTTGAAGTCTGAATTTTGATTTTGAAATTGTAAAGTGAGCGCTTTAGAGAATTTGGCTGCGTTTGGGAAATTCAATTCAATGTCTTTCCATAGAATCTAGATTCAATCAATCAGTTTGAATCTTTATCTTCAGACCATTTAGTTATTTAGCACTATACTAACTAAGGTGAAGGTAACTTAAAGTTTGTTTTACATTGCAAACATTAACTTATATACAAGTTCCAGGAGATCTCTTTTACAAACCTTATTCTCTTCCAGGAATTTCAGTTTAATAGTGACATCACTACGCAGCCTTTCATATTTGTCTCTATGAATCTGGTAGTCATGTTGGGCCATCTCGATGCGCACCATGGTGGCTGCATCTCTGGGGCCAAGACTCAGCTCCTCTAGATCAGAGCGATACGCATCAAACTCCAGCCTGCACACAGACGGTAGCAAATGTTGTTTCCATTTTCCCTCTGACGAGAGTGACTGTTAAAAGGTAACCTCCTCCATCGTTTCATAGCACCCCCAGATCGCCACCTTTTCACCCCCCCAGCTCTGTCCCCCAAAGTGTGGCGGCTGGAGGGAGAGGGCTAGAGAAATGTGTGATCGTACGCGATCTGTAGGGGGAGGTGTAGAGAGGAATGCAAGCTACTCGTGCGAGGGAGGGGCATGCATGGATGTTTTTGTAGTGAAAACGGCAGGCTCGTTTACCTTGCGTTCTCATAGTGTTTGATAGTCATCAGTGTGTCGTCCATAGTTTTGTTGACCAGCGTGTTGACACTCGATACAAAGAAGCTGATGGCACCAAGCAGAGCTTCGCCATTCTTGCACAACAGCTTTTGTGTTTCTGCATTGTACCCAAACTCATCCTGCAGAGAAAAGGAGTGGGCTCATTTGGTCAGTATAGGATGAAAAACTTTGGCTCAGAAATGTACAAGACCCTATAGACGCTTTTCATTGACTTATAGAGTAGCTAATAAAAATAATAATGATAACACTATTACTATTATCAGTGCATTTTATTAGATATACACTCACCTAAAGGATTATTAGGAACACCATACTAATACTGTGTTTGACCCCCTTTCGCCTTCAGAACT